>JAUMHA010375467.1:0-12906 GCA_032359765.1 Saxidomus gigantea
TTTAAATGAATGTGTGTTTCACTTGCATGTTATGCTACTTCACCTGAAATTCAACAACTGCTTAAGATTTTTCAAAAATGTTTAGTGCTGTCATGACAAATGTGTGACGGATTGTCACTCAGTACGACATTAGCCTAATGCAGTAGGCTAGGAATCATTTGAAAGCAGGAATTATTAGGTAAATCTTTTATTGTAGATCTTATTAGATTTTCAACAATTTTTTTTTACATTTTAGCGTTACTTTTGTGCTTATATACCTCTTTATTAATAACCATGCATCTGATTGCAATATTGAAATGTCCCCCGAACATTTTATTGAAAAACATGTGAACTTTGGCGTAACTTCTCTGTTACGGAAGAGTAATCGTCAATGGCGTCAAATGTAAACAATGGCTAGTCTCCATAGAAAAATAAAAATCGGCATCTTTGCAAAATGACGCGATTGTTTCAAAAAAGCTTAAAATTCTCGAGGGTGACCTTTTTGTAGATCACAAAACAGGTAAAATTTATACGAAAACCGCTCGGGATTTTTCAGTTCAGGTCAAAGTTGGGGGTCCAGAGTGGAATGGAACAGACTTTAATTATAGTGCACTCAAATTAAAATGGTAGCGGTTTCTAAGAAACATCAGTCATTTAATAAACAAAATTTTGAAAGATCTAATTGTCTGCAGTTGTTGAAAAAATACATTTTTTTATCATCTTGATTTGTTTCAACATCTTTACCATGGTAACTATATTCATACTTAATAAAATACTGTGATGGGAAGGGTTATTTTTCTCTCAGATTTTCTGTATGCAGCAAAACTAATCAGGACCATTGCAATCTTTCAAAGGAACCATTGGATAAGCAAGTTCATATTAGTGAAGGCAGACTCTTTTATGAGGGAAAAGTAAAACTCTAGATTAATACACAACAGGCAGTCAATTTAAACGTGACTCTTGCAAATTTAATGGTGACGCTATAGAAATATTGGGTCACATCCAAGGATGCTGCGCTGTGAAGTATAAACTGCAAAGTAAGCAACAAATTAATCACTACATTCACAACATCATAAAGACCATCTTGAATTAATTGCTGTATTTTTGTCTTATTTCAAAGATACCGATTTAGTCAGGGATTCTGCAGCTGTAGGCAGGAATTTGTTTGCAGCCCATTGTACATGTGATGTCATTACTACAGGATCAGTCTTATACTTCCTCCGGCCAGGATTATTTATTTAACCCAGACAGTATGTAAATCATTGGTAACTGCCATAGTTTGAACACATTTTTCAGAAATTTCAGCTTAAGTTTGCTGCCTGACAAAAACACCTGTCATCATGCAAAATACATTCTACGTTCCTTAGATATGCATCTAAACTCTTCAAATTTTTAAGTATCTATGTAGAAAAAGATTTTTATAAAAAGACAAACACAGAAATTAATTCAAGTGGCCTGAAAAGCAAGAACTGGTCAATAACGTTAACGATATAATTCTAAGTAATATAACTCCACCACCCAATGAAACCTCTTACATCCTAGTTACGTTATTAATTGGGTAAAAAAAAAAATTATGTGAATGTGTTAAAAAAGTTTTGGGGGTTACGAGAAATTATTATTATTTTTAAGATACTGCATTTCCAAACTTTTAGTCAGCCACTGAGCCCCCGGGCGAACAAGGGTCTGGGGGTTCACTACCTTAATGCAGATTTTTGACGGGGTGTTTCTCATCTTGCGATTTATCGAAACATTCCTCTCATTTTTTACCTGAATAAATAAATAAAACACGTTCATGCTAAATCCTTAAATTAATATTTCTTATCCATAAACAGCCACCTTTTTCATTACTGTAAATGCTCAGAAACCCCTTATATTAACAAAATACATTTGACAACTGTCGACATAGAAATGTAGCCAAAAGATTTGAATAAATATATTGATTGCCCTTCACCAACTACTAGAAGAAATAAAACAGGAGGGAAAAACCTAGATACGTTTGTACATAGTAGTATTTTTGTGTAGTTATCAAATTAACCGGTCTTGACAGAAAAAATAATTACAAAGTAGAAAAAAATATATACATGCAAAATTGTGTATATAAAATGTATCAATTAAATGTTTGCATTTGCTACATATCGGAATGTTTTAGTAAATACAATTTAACAAAGCTATACACACTAATGTACAAAAATGTAAAAATGCTGATTGTCAAAATACAGGATTTAAAGGTAAACAAAATGGAACTTTTAGCTAAAGGGAAACAAAAGTCAAAATATAACTGGACTTCAAGTGGAAGGCCTTGCTAATCCGAACACTTTTTGATTAAAATAATGTTCAAATTGTACAAAGAACTAGTTCTACTTTGACTTCCAATCACCCTTTAAATGGAATATTCAGCGATATGTATATATGTATATTATATGAACAGATAAAAAATGCAAGTAAGGTAGTTTAGTCAGTGATCAATTATGGCTATGTTAGATTTATTTACATATTTTTATATTCTTGCCTTACTTTATATATTTTGAGCAAAGATTCGGCGTCTTTCATAAAAAGTTTAAAATGATTACTATCAATTCTACATTTAAAATGAATAAGTTAAATACTAAACTATCATCAGATTAACAGAGTTTTTTTTATAATAATGGTATAAATAACTTCCCGATTAAAATCTTGGCACAACAATGACTTTTAATCCTTAATCCATCAATGCTCTAAATATGTACTCCAAACAATACACAATTGTTTCTTATTTGTTCTGTATTTTACAAACTATATTCTTTTTGTTATTCATACGTTTTTGAAAGAAGCTTTCTGCTTGAATGTTTCTTATCAAGTCCAATGATCAGGGAATTAGTTTGGACTTCAAACAGCATGTATCATAACAACAATACCCTTAATATACACAGCAGATAGTTTGTCTTAAAAATGCTGGAATTGGTTTGTTTTATTAAACAGTATCTTATGGCCAAGCATGAACTGATTGTCAAAATTAAACAACTTGATTATAGTTTAAACCAGTATTTGTTTTGAAATCATGTGTTAAACATGATTTCTACATTGGTGGTCACCTAACAAAAGACAGTGACATACCCGCGGTACTGTGGTCTAAGGACGGGTATTCCAGTATTGTTGTACCTGGCGCTAAGGACAACGGGTACTCGTATGGATTGTATACCAGTCCCTGGTTCCCTGCTTCAGTTGGCGAGACGAGGGGAGGTGGTCCACCATTCATCATTTGCGCCTGGGTATGTGCAGCCTGCATACCAACAGGCAATCTGGGTGCGAGGATAATTGGGGCACCTGCTGGTGTTGGAGATCGTAACTGTGGGATTGCTGTCATACCGGCTAGTGGTGATGTGATGAATCTAGCTGCTTCTGTAAAATAAATCAAAGTAAACATTACTTCCTGCATTAAACAACACCTTACTTACAGAATTTAATATTTTCAACTTCTTAACTTTGTGTATTTTCTGAACAAGTGAACACAGTTACCATGTAAACCTATATCTCAACATCTACCATGCCTTGTCTTTCCTATTGGCAATTTCTTCTCTAAACATGAATAAGATTATGTTAACTCAGCACAGTGATGATTAAAATTTTACATAAAACTCAACTCATTTATGAAAAGTCTAAACAATACTGTTTCAATGTTTTCAGCATGCAAGTAACTGCAACTATCAACTAGAATGACACAAGAAAGCAACACTAATGTAGCATCTTCACCTGCTACTACATGACCTTAGCTAAAGCTGAGGGGACAGCTCTATTCCTAACATTAACCCAAGGTGACACAGCTAGGGGTTCCTTAGCTATGTAATCAAAAGTTAAAAGATCATCTAGCTGAAAGAGTCTAATTTATTAGCACAACAGTAGAAGGAAAATTATGCGAATATGCACTAGATTTTATCAGAAATTCAGCAATAGACCAAATATTTTACACAAAATGACCTAAAATCAAAGTTGTCATAATAAACAAATAAGCTATTCTGATAACAAGCTTTGGAACTATACATGTTGCAAGCGGATGTTTTTTCTTTCTTTTTCACATAAAAAATATTGCATTGCTTGTCTTGCTACTCAAGTCATTTTAATGAGATGAACGCAGTCAGTAGTCACTACATGATGTAAACTTCATTAACAATTCCATCTTAATTACGTAAAATGTAACTCTCATAAAATATAGTGCATATTTTTGGACAGGTAAACTTCTCTATTAGGACACAAATATCCTTTCATTATGCAAGTTGGGTTTTCAGAGGAAGTTTAAAATTGTGATATCTCATGCGCCAAAAAACACTCTTCCTTTGAAGAGGCTCATATTACAGGTGATTAAATTCATGTAGAAATGTACCTGCCCATGTGTATTATACAATATAATACAGTTCTTTCATCTATACTCATACATCATAAATACAGTATCACCTGGTAGTAAAACCAACAATTCACTCATAAACATGCCAATTTTCATGCAACGCAATGGTTTCAGTTATTTTATGTCCACCCTACCTCTTACATTATATTTTTATTATATATATATATATATATACCATCTTCTCCTCCCCCAGTACAGTGCTAAAGCAACCTTAACCCTTCATAACAAATTACTGCTAGATAAATACCAGTCTGACTTCATTTATTTTCCCCATTCACTTAATGCGTTTTTCATTGTATCTAGTCTAAATTATCCTACATACTATGTTTATATAGAGGCACACAGAATATCTATGGCTTGAAGAAAAGAGAGTGACATGGGATCATTACGGTGTGTCTAAATTTATAACAAGTCTTGTTTCTGTTTTCAGTTAAATGACAGCCTCAACGTTTGTCTTTGGAAAACCAGGAATTTCCTATCGTGCTTCAGAGATGAACTGGCACTTCAAACAATAGTTCTGTCCTTACCATCTATGTGAAACAAATGCATCTACAAATTCTCAGAAAAATAATTGCTTAAATTCTTTTTGTCACTGAGCAGGCATTATATATGATAGACTTGTAAATACACCATAGGCCTGGTGCATTTTATGATTCTAACATTCTTGCCCCAAAAGTTTGCTCTCTCAAATATAGACACTGAAGTCTTTAAAAGTGAGCCTTGAATTAGCAAAAGTCACTGCTATATTTGGTCATGTACGTTGAAAATGCAGTTTGTAGCGTTGCTATGACTTTAATTCTACATCCTGTTTCAAAAAGGGATAATATATTCAATACATGTATCACCTATTGTACTGGTAAATTACCATTTTCTTCTCTGAAGCATGAATATATTTGTGAATTACAACAAGTTTCATACTCTTACACAATACTAAATACCAGAAGAATTTGGAATGCTATACAAAATGTATATGTATGCAGATTTTCAGAAACAGTGTTTTTTATCAGTGTCAATTGCAGAAAACTGGTGCAGAAAAAGTGAAGTGGGAAAACAGTATGCTTCAAAACCCCGTAACTCAATCTAGGGTATCTCTTATATACATGTTGAACAGCTGAACTCAAGCAAAAATGAATGCTATATTGAACTTGCTCTATTTGTATTTTCTATGTTCCAAAAACCTTCAGCTAGCACAGGTATACAATTATACATTCCCATCCTTGCTTAAATAATTACAATCTACAAAATCGTTCAAATATTCTTTTTTTGTTTTTTCTTATTAATGCTACTTTTAAATAATTCAGAAAACAGCTAAATGTTTTAAAAACGACGGCAAAACAATCTTGAGAACATTTCTGCAATCATTTTGCGTTCAGTTCAACTGTGTAATTTACCAAGATCCTATGTGAATGCATGATGAAGAGAAATTTTGTCTTATCAATGTTGACATGAAATGGTTGCAAGTATCAGAATGTGAGCAATATTATCAAAATATATAGTATCAGAATTTGAACTGCACTTTTATATAGAAAAGTTTTAAAGAACTGCAATGTTTTTATATACAGACAGCTGGGAAAGAAGGCCAAATGTGCTCACCTGAGAAAATGGCAACAAAGTGAGACAACAAAAACATGTGTCTCGAGATTTGGGCTGATCTGGCCGAGATACTACCCCCTTTATAATTTTGGCCACGTTTAGTTAAGATTGGAAAAAATATTAGAATAAGAAAACTCTGGGGCCAACATTATATTGCAAGTTAGGCCTTAATACAGTCCTTTCTTGACAAGTCTATGAAGCTTCTAAAAGGACATTTATTCTTATGACACATTTTCAGTCAATTTTCAAGCCTGGTGGACATTTTATGCAATAAAGAACAATTTGTAAAAGCTCGATTCAAATGGACATAATGTATAACACATAAGGGTAAGTGCAAGACTGTTGATTACCAGTAATATTGTTGGAAAGGCATTTAAAAGTACACAGAGAGATAGACCCCTGTCACAATGATCAAATGAGCCATTAGTTCAGGTGAGCTTCAAAAGGGAAGGAAATAGAGACAATTAAGATAGAAATTGCTAACTTTCTACAAAGAAAAAATACACTACTTGAAATAAGCTCGGATAATGTTACATTGTAATCTCATTGATAATAGAAGAATTATTTGAACTTTTGGATTATACAAAAGAATGTATAAAAATGGGAAGACTCTACAAATAAAGTACAGCTCTAATAAAATAACAAACTGATCACCAGCAATATAGAGATATAAACTATAATCTAGACTATTGTAGAAACAATCTATAATTTTTACATCTGCATTTAAATTGAATCACTGCTAAGTATACTTTTGTTGTTTTTCTTCAATAACTTCTTAACGTTATATTCTTCAATCAAGTTTAAACTACCCATCCAAAAATAAACCAGTGTCGAACAAAATCAGTCACTTGAACACAGTTTTTCTTCTCAGATGAGCTACATGCCAACATTGTTTTTAATTCATTCTTCTTATACTTCAAAGACTCTTGTTTTTTCCTCATTAATTTCTCATTTTGTGCAAATACAACAATGCTCCACAGGATTTAATATTTAAATGCAGATGCTTTAACTGGAAACCAGCAATAAAAACAGGTATACAGGAAGTCCATGCAGGGCGCCATCCAGCTTTCAGCCAATAGAATAAATGACAGGCTATAAATAGAAACAGGGTGAAAAGCTCAACACTCCAAAACAGTTGCGTGCCGACACGTCAGTGCCGAGAGACTGACGATTACCGACACCCGACTTACGAGTCGCAGAGGCAGTCGTTGTTTGTGTAGAGTTGGGTTTCGATGTATCACGATATGTGCCATTAATAATAGCTAATTCCATGAGTTGACGTTTCTTTAAATCATCCTCTCCGTCCGGCTGAAAAATTTAAGGTTATAAATTTAAAGCACACAAAAGTTAATCAACACAAATATCAAAGTACCCAGAGTACTGGGCAACACTTACGAGCAGCAGCCATTGACATCGGGACTATGAATTTATTATCACGGTAAGTTCCGTTAAGTATGGCAAGCTCCATAAGCTGCATCTTCTTCAATTCGTCTTCACCTTCCGGCTGAAATATACACATACATTGGTCCAAATATATCCAAACAAAGATGCAGCGGGGCTGAGGGAGGGATAACTTTGCACTGCAGGAGAACTTTGATTACTTTGGTTCTTTCATAGATGCGAGCTTGTACAGAAATTAAGTTTAATTTGGAGTTAAGGGATGTATAAGGGCTATAGAATGTTTACATAATAACTTCACTTGTAACTGTTATGGAGACAGTAGAGACCTACTGCAATTTTATAGAATGAAGTTCTTTCTTTAGTACAGCTGTCATTTCATAAAATATGCTGTTTGTAAGTTTACACCGAGATAAATATTTGATTTTGACAAATCTATTCATGTTACCTGTACCCTTTCTTTTTCGTGCAACTTGTTTACTAAATGCAATTTTTCTTTAAAAAGTTGTCATAAAATTTATGAAAGAATACACATGGTTCAGCCGTACAATTTTTCATTCAGCGAAGCGCAAAAAGGATGACAACATGTCCTCACTTTAGACAAGTGTCATTCCTCATTTACATATACAGCAACAAACAACGCTTCACATTTATTCAATTAGAATCACATCCATGCCCGCCTCTTTCATGTAACTTCTCAAACAATTCATCATGTATAACCAGTTTTCTGTCACAAAATCTCCAACAGTCTCTTCTAGTTCCAGATGAACATACAAATTCACATCAGATTTGCTTCATTCTGATTTAACATTATTTACAGATTACTTTCCTATTTCAACACTTATTGGTATGTTCAGCATCTTTTTTATGCTTCTCAGAATTGAGGTTTTGATAAGAAGGCAAACATCAAACAAAACTATTATAGAAACATTGAACTTTCCAAACATATAACAGAGAAAATTCAAACTGCAATGAAATACGATTACCTAGGTAACAGGTGTAAAATTTATGTAAATATTTAACACCTGCGTGAATCCATGTAGCTCTAATTTCATATTTTCAGAATTTCCTGACACTATCATGTCTTCATTGTTAATGAACAGGAAAATGTCACCACAGCAAACATTACAAATGCTAATTTATATATGGAGAAAGAGTATATGACCTGTATCTAAATAATAAAACTGTCTTACAAATCTAAGTAGAGATAATTATAATAATATTTAAAGTTCTTCGAAAGGAATCAGGATTAAGGGGTCAAGCACAAAGCAAAACTCCCTGTACTATCTGACCAAACTCCCTGTAAACTTGGTAAACTCAATAATTGGTAATGTGGAGTCAAATAAGATGCACTATTAGCAATATGTTAATTTAAAATTAAACCTCTACTAATGAGTACAAAGACAAACAACACATCCTATCAACAGGCCTGACAATACAGTGGCTGTAATCTACAGGTTATCTCATTGCTATCTTCAATTAGGTTTTGGCTGCTGCATGGTTTATCTTGTAGCTTCTGGGTATATAACTTGATTAACTTCTTGGAGAAATCTTATCAACTAAGGACAGAATCAAGCACACAAGATTTATGGCCCAACTCTCTACTATTTCACCAACTGAATAAGGAATATCTGTGTTTTATCAACAACAAAAAATTATATTATAAAAATCTTACATCTTTGTGGAGCTGGCAAAGTACAGCTTTCAGGTTTTCTGACAAAAATAGCATCTTGCTAGCATTATGATGTACTAAAAGTGCTGTAAAGATGAATTTCAGTGCAAAAAAACAGGTTTGCTTACAAAATCTTATTCTCATATCACTTTCAGTGGGTAAGAAATAAGTTCTAAGCAACTGTTGTCAACACTTTACAACTACTATTTAATATCCCTTTTTCCTATCCAGTTAAACACAGCAGGTCTTGCGAGCTTCTTTAATAATACCAATAGAAACGCTAAAAGCAATCAGCAAAAAGTCCTGAGAGCAAACTTATTTTCTTGATAATGATTATCCCATTTTTTCTGTTAGGATAATCACCAGAAAATGTCTATGAAGAAACAAATAGGCAAAAATGTAACCACTGGTAACAGTCCCAACTGCTTTTTCAAGATAAAGCTATTTTTAGGAACATTCATTGATGGCAAAGTCACGATTCTATGAGAAATCTGATTTTTTATTGTACAGTTTATTCAAGTCTACAGAAGTCACTAGAAATAATGATTTCCTGGTGTTTTCATTCAAAGGTAACTTGACATCAAAATAAATTACAACCAGACTGTTGTCCCTAATGATCAAGGGAGGTAACTGTTCTGAACAGATCTCTTTCTGTTTCACTTTTACCAAAATTAATTTGGAACATTCCCATGAAAGATACATTTACCTGCCCTACTTCAATTTTGCTACAATATATGGGTTCCCTTTCAAAGTTGGGACTGTGGTTTCCAAGGAAATAGTCTTGTAGGTGACAGGGTATGTTTACTCTTTACTCCACTAGCAAGGAGTGAGTTTGCTCTTCCAAATCATGATCATCAGTGTTTGCTATTTAGTCAGTAATTTGCAATGAGCAATCTTTTGAACCAATAACAATACTTCTAAGATGAAGATATTATAAATGGCCAGGTACATATGAAGAATTAAGCAGACTAAGTACTAAAGCAATTGTATTTAAATATTCTAGCCTTACCCTAGCATAATACATGTTACAGGGCTTTTTCCTACCTTTCACCTATGTAGCTAAAACCAGTTAAGTTGTGAAAGAAATTGTACCATAACAGCTTCAACCCCAATTTAAATGATTTGCACTAAGTCACCTGTTTTTGCATAAAATTGTTGATAGATTCATTCTGGAAACCTAGTTGAGATCCTGATGTCATACAATAAAGCAGCTAATGACCACGCGATTCTTACATTGTACATTTTCTCTTTTTTTTAAAAATGCAATTAACTTGGAACAATTTCTTCAATTACCAATAGCTGTATCTTTTTCTTACAACAAACACTCATAATTTTATGTTCAGAAAAAAATACATAATAAAATTAAACCTCATCAAAAATGTTCGGATTCCGGCAAAGACAAGACGGGATCATCTAATGGATTAATGGAAATTTTGCGGCAAACATCGGCAGAATTTGAATTAGATCATCGGAAAAAACACATCCTTGTCAAAAGAGATTTATGAAAAGACAGAAAAAGTGCTGTTTATCTTCCATATAATTTCAGTCAGCAAAATCGAACAATTTCCAAGAATAATAAAAGATGTTAGCCATTCTGACAACAGTCAATGTAAATGCTATTCCCCCATTGAAAACTGTCAGAATCTAGAAATAATGCCTGTTACAAGCTCATTGAAATTCTGCTGCATAAAGATAGCTTGAGGCATCATGTCTAAACCTTTATCTCTCGATAATTTCCATTGTTTAAGCTGATTCATGTAAAACAACACAAGATTCCATTGTTTTCTGTGAGCAGTCTTTGAAGTTACAGGAACTGAACCATCCTTCTATCTACAAGAACCTTTACCCTTACCTCAATCTTACCATAATTTTGCTTAAATGATATACAGTTTTGTGACTTGTTTTCCTAACAATGCATCTGAGGCTGCAAAACCAGTGTATAAGGAAGAAAAATACCAAATTAATATGCTAATGTTGTAGAAGAGGATACTGTTTGTGAAACTCATTTGATTCATTCAACCACATTATATTGAAGTAAGTAGAAGCCGTTTAATTCCACATTCAGGCACGTACCTGCAGATCTTATTGTTGCTATAACTTAAGTTTTGTCAGATACTAATTGACCAGGACAGACAAGTTACATGATGTTGGAACTGTTATTGTTTTCCCATAACATCGCCAACAATTGCATCAAAGCCAGGGGCAACATAATACTTCCTGTCTTCTTGCTGTACTGATACAGATCTCCAGAGATCTCCACCATGAAAACCTTGTCTAATCATTCCCAGCTCTAACATACTGATGCCAGAATATTGTCACTATATTCCTGTGGTACTGTTCCGAGGGAACAAAAACCAAATGTATCTGTTACTACAGCTGATCAACTCATTATGATAAACAGAAACATTAGATTAACGTCTTCAGAAAGCAAACTTTCCCCTCGCTAGTGAGATTGGTATTCTAGCTGCCGAGCCTGACTTGCCCCCTCAATTACATGAATTAGCATAGATTAGTGAACTGTTTCTCCAGGAAGCTGTGTCAAGACAAAAATTTCTACTTTGTCTGAACATTTGCAATTTTCCCATTCCTGTGCAGCAATTTAGGTTATGCCCAAGGCTGATCCAACAACTACACTCTGGTTAATTTTGGGTATGCTTGCACTATTTTAATTAAAGAATGTACATTGTGGTTACCACATTGCTGCTCTGTATGCAGAAAAATAATAAAATTCTGGTAAATTTAAAGATTAGTTTGTGTATGTTGCCTAAGCCATTGCAGTAAAACTTGCATACTGAATTTTTTTTTAATGAAGAAGTTATTTTAATAGCTTAATAAAAAAAAATTATTGTAAAGAAAAGGGCTTTCAGAATTAAAACCAAAACAATGAACCTGAATAACTGGCAAGCCTAGCCAATTTCAAAGTTTTGTTAGCAGCAACTAAATGTAATAAAACAGAAAACACAGGTAACAAGTAGGCGGAAACACAGAGAAAACAATGCCTCCAGTGTGCTTGTGAAATAACATCAAAACCTAATCAACAGAAGAAAAAATATCAGAGAAGACAAAAAATCAATCAGAACTAAAAATGTTGGCAAAAGACATTGTATTGTGAGTAATGCTGCCAGCTTTCATGTGTTACAAGGTTACAAAGGGTAGCTAAGTCATTACTGGGCTCATTCATTTCTTTGTTTCCATTTGCTTTATTTACATTTAGTGTAAACCAGAGTACTGAGTATACAGTAATTGATTTACAACAAACTTAAAGACCTGAGGCACTAAAAATCC
Source organism: Saxidomus gigantea (assembly GCA_032359765.1). NCBI lineage: Eukaryota > Metazoa > Mollusca > Bivalvia > Venerida > Veneridae > Saxidomus > Saxidomus gigantea. The sequence goes on from JAUMHA010375467.1 coordinate 12,306, forward strand.
TCACTTACTGATGCACATTGCCTAATGTAGGCTAGGGTTTATACTATTTCCCAAGTGTGTATTGCAATGTGACTTTGTTGTGCACCAACTTGTAAAGTCCCAACTCCCAACTTAATTTAACTTCATTGCATGTATTTAAAGTTCCTTGACATGTTTTCATGCAATAGAACAGTATAAAAACACAAAGTTTCAATATATAAAGAAATGATGACTGATCAAGACAAGAAAGAGTACTTCAGAAATCCAAAGACTGTAATCTATCATTACAAGACATCTTAACACTTTAAAATACATTTCATTCATTACAGACAATTTCCAAAGAGTTCGCAATGATTGACTTACAGATCTTATTACTCTGTACACAATTTGTTACATGCAGAGAGAGTATTATTGAATTAAGTTAAGGTGTTTTTGAATATTTGCTTGAATATTTAAATTACTTAAATCAAGGAAAGAATATCTCACATCGAGACTTCTATAGGTCACAGCTGTATTCCATTACATACAATCTTTTATGATTTACCCATTATTATCTTCAAAGCAAAAAAGAACACTTTAGTACTCTCGAAAAACATGGAAAAAAGATTTTTCACACCAGGTA
>JAUMHA010375478.1:0-12906 GCA_032359765.1 Saxidomus gigantea
GAGTACATGACGATAGTAAAAGGTTGAACTTGGGTTTCGCTATTGTTATTCATTATCCAACGCATATCACAACCATAATTATCCGTATTTAAACATATAAACAGCTATTAGTAAGTTAATAAAGACGTGTGAATACAGAGAAAATATTGAAATCAATCGCGTTTAAAGATTGTATTAAAGGGAGAGGGCAAAATGTTGAAAAACAGGTACCAAGTGTTTTTCTCATGCACAGTGCTGCTCATGTTGTCTATGTCGAAGTCCTAATATAGGTTAAGCTATGTGGTGTATAATTTATATTCATATACATTCATTATGCATTAAAATGTCATATTTTTCAAACATTCATGAAATTTTAAAATCCAGTTACAAAACTTGTCCAATTCATAAATGCAAATTTCACGAGATTTCCAACTTTTATCTGATAGATGCCCGTAAACAAATAGCAATATCAAAATCTCTAGTCAGGGCCTCCTAATTCTCAAATATTACCTTTTCTTACTTGCTAATTACGTAATTGCTAAAATACTGCTTGGTTTTTGTCTCATAACTGTTCTCCAAATATAGTTAAGAGATATTCCGTTAAGGAATAGAGTCAAATGTACCTGTCATATATGTTAAATTATTATTCGGTTGGGGTAATGAGCTGATTTTTTTATCTTATATTCACTTTTCGATTATGTTTTAATAAAATTAAATGCTAATAAATTGAACTACAACTACTTTTAAAGCTCGAAAAGTGATAGGTAAATACTCAAAACATCGACAGAAATAATGGTGTAACAGTATCAGAACGCAATGTGTGATAAAGTCTTATGTAGATAGAAATGAAACTAAAAAGTCTTCATAAAGTCAAAAAAGCTATACATTCATGTATTTGCATAACTTTTGTAATATTATTTTCTAATACTGAACATATAAAGTATAAATCAACTTTATTATTTTTTAATATTATTAAATTAAAGGTCTTTTTGCAGGGTATTTTCACTGAACTTCTCATAGTATTACTTTTCCACTTGCCATGCATGGCACATGTGCTTTACAAAACTAAAACCTGAATAAGAATAGTACGTGCACCTATTTAAACAATTGTGGTATACACGAATCACGTGGATTGTTATTGTATTAACGTTACCAGATAATAAAACCTGTCTAATCTTGTTAAATCAATTTTAAGAAACAAGCACATAATTTACTTCCTTGATAAAGAAACCAGGTAAGGATTTTATGATAATATATTTTCATTTTACAAGTTTTAGCGTTTTTGTGAAGAAATTCTAGATTCATTTTATACTTGATTTTAAACTTGTTTAAGACCTGCGAACTGTATCAGATTTTGTTTCTACTTTCGTTTTCATTCATAGAAATGAACATTGTGTCTTTAGAGATAAAGTCGAGCGTAAAGATGTTAAACTGGTTGAATTTTAATTTTTAGCAGATGTTTTGTAATTCTAGATTGCCTGCATTTATTTTGGAACCTAGAACAAAAATCCATGCAAACATATCTATTGTAACTTAATACACCAGTCAGTTAGTAAACATATGTAGATTATTAGATTTATTAAGTTGAATATATTTGGGAATAGTTTTATTGATTTAGGCTATGTAATACTTAACATTTCAGAAGCTATTAAAACGACACAGCATAATGTTTTGTTGTGGATTCTTTAAAACAAAACCTGTTGAAGAAACTGAAGTAACACATTTAAATCATGATGGGACCACTGATGGCAATGTTATGTCCCGGCCTAGCTCGTCAACGCTAAGGTTCCGGCCTATCTCTCCAACGACAATATCACCAGAGATAACAGGGAGCAGTCAGTGTGGACAAGGTCAGAAACATCCTGAAAGGTAGTTATGATAAACTAAGATTCTCATGTAAGTGTTAATAGTCAGATCAGAGGGAATGAGTATCAAGTATTGTCACGAAAAATAAATATCAGCATCTCTTTTCCACTGAATTATCTGAATTCTAACTTTCACTAGCTCTTCCTCCGATATTATTTTGCTTGAACACACCAAGGTTTATAGTTTTAGATTCAATATAAGGTACATGTAAGCGAGACTTAGAAGTTCAATTATCCCATACTCAAGATTTTATATAGTATTACTTGATGTTTCATGACATTTATACATTTTGACAAACATATTGCACAGTTTGTTTATCACTTGTTATAGATGGCTCAATAAACGGAATGAAAGCAATGTGACAATGGAGGACCCAAAAACTATATTTAAAAGACCAAATAAAGAACAGAAGATAACGAAAATAAAAGAACGTAATAAAGCTTTGGAAGAGACAAATGAAAGGTAAGGAATAAGAAAGATTATTATAGAACGTTTTTTGAACATAAACATGTAAGTAGTACTACATACAGTGACAACTTCTGCAGTAAACTTAGTATAATATTCCCAATCAACCTCTGCGATATCAAGTTGTCTTCAGTGCTTTATCTTCCTCGAAAGTATTTCTGATTAATTTTAGATTTTAAAATAAAATGTTAGGTAAAAGTGAAAAGGCATCAGCAACGGTCATGAAACAGAAGAAAATCTACAAAATACGAGTAGCTTGTCATCCAAACTGCTTAACTGAGAGAAGACGGCAAAACGAGTTACGATATAATAGAAAGATCGTGCTTTCTTTGCCATTTTCGAAATAACTAGAAAAAAAGATCATCAGGTGTAGTAATTACAATTTGTACACCTAGTGAAATTTGCCGAGGTAACAGTGCATGTAATCTTTCCGGATACTAATATCTATCATGGGTATTGAAAACGCTTTTCCATTTCCGTCGGAAACATATAAAATCAACCAAGTTATTGGGTAAAACAGAAAAAGTGGAAAAAGTACAGTCGGCAACGCTTATGATGGTAAATCTAACGAAAACGCAATCAAGAGTTTTCAGACACATCGTTTACAAAGTGTTTCACTTAATATGTATGAAATATCAAACTAAAAAGAAAATGCTTGCTACATTTTCAGACATCAAAGAATTGTTGAAGAGAAAGATGCAGAATTGTCGAAAGCTATAATGAAAATTCAAAAGCTGGAAGAAGAAAAAGAGACGCTACTTACAAGGTATATCCCAACACGTGCATCATGGCATTAACCAAACTGGTCATATGTATTAAAAATGACCATATCTACTGTCGGCTAACTTTTCAGTATACATCTTTTGTGGACTTTCTTTTGTTATTAAATGAACTAGTTTGCAAAATTGGCGACCAGCATTAAGACCAGCGTAAACTGATCCATATTGCACAGTGCACCGATTGCAAAACAACAATCAGTCACGTTAAACCGACACAAGTATTTGAGTAGATGTATACGGTACTGAAATATATTGTTACTAATTCCAGGTTAAGTGCCATGGCAAGTGCAAAGCTTACAGATGGTAATGCAAATATTGCAGACTTAAGTGATGAGAATAGGCCAACAAAACTTGCAGAGAAATATTCAGAACTTTACGACAATGAATGGACTGACGCTTATGATCTGTTAACTCAACATGGAGAAACAGAGGAAAACACCTGTTATATTCTTTTGAAGATTCTTTGTGTAAGAATACTTACAACTACTAGCTTGCACAAGATAAATAATCTGAAGAATGTTCATTAAAATCTTCTTCTGCATCCTTAGCTCATAAAGAGTTTAATCCTTTTATAATGTTGTTTTTGATTTAACGAATATAACTATACGAGTATATGGAGTAAGTATCGCTAAATATCATTTCCTACATATTATCGGTCTCCTTTTTCGATTCCAAAACAACACTGTACCAATCGTCATTATATAGCTTCTGGGGAAACAGTCAAAAGTATCTAAACAAATAAGTATTAATTCTACCTAATGATCACACATTTAAAGTTCAAAATAATCTGTCTATGCTTTCTGTAAAGTTCTATATGCAAATGTGTTTTACAGATGGCTTACAATCAATGCAGAGACAGAGCAGAACGTGACATGAAGAGTATGAGAGAAGCAATGAATGATTTCTTAGGGGTATTTATCTTATCTGTACTTTAACAGAAATCTTAATCCAATTGCTTAGCTATATCACTTAACAATATGAGGTTTCAATAAGTCTGTTATTTGAAACAAGGCATTGCATATTTTTTGATTGTCTGTAAACGTTTTTACATTTCTCCATTTAACACATATATCAAGCGTGAATTGATATTATAAACCAGTAGTTTGACAGATACTTATTGATTTTATTGAGATAACCATTATGAATAAGATCCATGTGATAAATGCAGCCTCTTTTGCATACACAAGAGTTGTCTAGGTTTAGGCGTGGTGGCCTTGTTTTTGAACCGAAATGACCAAATACTGTACGAACTGAACCTTACATCAATCAAGATGAACCTTCACGAATATCCAATGACAAATACAGCCTATATTACATACATAACGTATTTCTATGAATTGACCTGGTGATCAAGATTTTGACCAGTATATCGTACTCGATGTAGAATTAATGAAGACACTGATTCGTGCAAAGTGGCATTAATATCCAATGGAAAATAAAGCCTCTGTTGCATACACAATGATTTTCTATGATTTGACCTGGCGACCTTAATTTTGACCTGAGATTACCTATGTTCGAACTTGAACTAGATTTTATTCTGACCACCTTTCATGAAGGTTCAGTTAAAAATGTAACATCTGATATTTACACAAGTGTAAGTGTAAACAGACTGCAGACATACACAGGCGACAGACATATAGACGAAGGACATTTCAGCAATCACAATAGCTCATTTTGAGCACGTAGGTGAGCTAAAATAGTTGTTACCTCCCACATTTTGCAAAGTTTTATATTGCTTTTGTAAACCGTATGTAACTACATGTAACAGCTTTTATTATATCTAACTGAGTAAATCTAAGCATATCTTACCCTAGTTCTAATCGTAATACATGTATATTTATGATCTGACATTCAAGAATATGCAACTCCGACAGTAAAGCTCTTCTTTGTCTGTTATGGGAAAGTTGCGAGTGTTTGCTTTAATTCGTACCAAGTACTACCGGGTTTCACGTTTTGCTACAATTATATAATTTCTCCTATTTAGTTTATATCAAATTTAACTTTGACTTAAAATTGATTACAGCATCAAGACCCAGCACCAGAACTGATTAAGCCATTTAAAGATCAGAGAAAAAAGAAGATTAAAGGACGAACAAAGAGTATTAAAAAGGTTGATTTATAAATTTTTAAAAGCATAATGAAAACAGAAAATTAATCAGTGTAACAGACTAATGTGGTGGAAAAGATTTTGTATATTTTCATGTAATATCAGGTAATTAATCATGAAATACAGTGACAGCGTCTGTCTAAAATGACACAAATATAGTAAAGTGTAACTTTGTATACGAAATTTCTCAAATTATGTTGATGTCCTCCTTCAAGTTCAACCTAATTCAACCTTAATTTCCTCAATCTAAATTCTTTTGTGTTGTGAATTTATAACCACTCACAAGAAATTCTTTAGCAACCTTGACGCCTGCGTGATTCAGTTTTACTTATGCGTTGACAAGATAAGTACTTATAGTATGAAATAGAAATCAAATTAGAATGGTATAATCAGGTCTGTATAATTAGGAGCCTAAACTATGTTGCTCCAGAAATGTCGCACAAATAATGCACTTTTACAACAAAACGTATGAATTTAAAACATTCATTGTAAAAAAAAACTGTTTGAAACATGCAACATATCTAGGCCTGGTTAAGTATTGCAATATAAATGTGTTCAATATTTTGGTTTCAGTGTTTACTATCGGATTTTGGACATATTTTGCCTGTGAAGAAGACACTTACAGACTCGAAAATGAAAATATTTCTCAAGAAAACTATAAAATTATGTTGGCTTATGGTAATTCAAGATCCACCTATCTTCGTGGATGTAAATATTGACCGCAGCGGAGAGATATATGACAGCAACAGTCTAAAACCTTACACAAGGTCTGGAAAATACATCGATTATATTGTCTGGCCACCGATGTATCTGGAACAAGGAGGAAATATTCTTTCTAAAGGTATTGCTCAGGGCAAACCAGAGGAGAAAGACCCTAGTATTGAAACACGACAAAACAATACATCGGAAAGTACATGTACATTTAAAATAGATATTCATGAATCAACGGATGTGAACAGACAAACAAACCAGGAATCTGTTGTACTTCTGACTGATGAAATAGCAGAACATACAGCCGTTCAGCTCCAAGAAAATGCAAACAACCAGAGAAACGTAAGTACATTTGGAGCAACACAAAAAGATGCTACAAGGATGAGTGAACCATCGCCCAAATTTGTGCTTGAAAACGAAGCCTACAAGAGTGCCATAAGTGCGCCTGAAAAATCAATAGAAAAACTGAAAGACGCAGAAACAACCTTTAAAAATAATACGAGTAGAATGGAGAAACTAAATCAAAATACAACAGCTGATATTTCATCTGAATATGGCGAAGCAACAAAAGAAAGCTTGGCTAAACATACTATGTCCAGGTCTTTGACAAAAAAACGGAAATTGGAATCACCAAGCAAAAAGGAACTATCAGTAGTAACAGCAAAATCTCTTACTGAAGCTTCAAGAACAAGTAAAGCTACCGTTGAAAAAAATGAAATTTTCAGAAGAAGACCTGAAACAGTTTTGGATAGAATTACGGATTATAGAACTTCTTTTCCAAACAAAGACCAGACAGAACAATCAAATTCAGCTGATGAACATGGTACAATTAAGGGCGCAGACAGAACTAATACAGATGCGCCAAAACACACTGGTTATAAACAGAAAACATTTCACCAGGAAGAACACAGAAAAATGGAAGAGCCTATAGCAAGCGTAACAAAGTTGTAGGGAAAACGTCAAAGACGAATATATACTTAACTTTTACGAACATTCTGTTTAAGGTTCTTATGTAAGAAAAGTTATGTTTTACAAACGGTCTGCAGTGGATTCATTTGCAATTAAAAACTTCCGCAACAAAAACAATTGAAATTGGTTGTCACGGAAGAATAATAGGTATAAGCAGTAGCTGAATACATGTATGAAGATTTAGAGAAAAAATAGGTTTTCGACATATAGTGACATGTATATTTTAAATGTCAATATTTTACAGTCCATCCGAGGCTAAGCTAAAGTTTTGCAGTAAAATGTTTTTGGTTTATTTGATTTTGGTTTCGATATTTGTATAAATTGGAAACAACTTTACAACACCTTAAAGAGGTCCATAACTACATGTAACACCAAATCAAATTCTCTTTTAAATATTGAATTGTAACGGGCGTCTTCTAATAAGGAAAAATATGACATAATGCATTGAATCTGACAATATTGTATTGAAAATTCGAGTTTAGCAAAATAATTGATAAATCATTTTTTTGCCTTTTCAAAAACGAAAGTAGGTTTTTCGGTTTTCAAATATCTTAGTAATTGTCCAGAAGTCTCCCAGAATGAAGCTGTAAATAGGTTGTACATAAATAAGCCTGCCTAATTTGAATTATAATTGAAAACTTTACTTCAAATGATGCGTAAAGTATATCTCTGACTGTTTACAACATGCAATAAATCGAAAGTAGGACAAAAATACCACCCATGTCAATTTAAGGAAATAAAAAAACATTCACTCGTTTTTCTGCAGCAGTATTTCAAACAGGGAAATTAAAGTAAAGTTTAAGAAGCAAGTTTAAAACTGTATTTCCCTGTTACAATTCCAGATTTTGAAGGAATTCGATTTGGTGTTAGTAATGGACCTTTAATTTTTTTAAAATTTACAGAATGCATATCTGTTTGAAGTAGTCGTTAACTTTATTAAGATTTGTTTTGAAATGCTATCTCTAATATATCTCTAATATATCTGCATAACTGCATGTTTTATACCGATATATGTATAGACAATATATAATAAATAGATATGCACATGCTGTGGAATTGTCAATGTTTATATATAAATTAGATAAGAATTAAAACTCAAACTTTTATTGACAAATTCAGATATATCATGTCAGGTATTGCCACAGAATGATCTCACAGGCTGTTATTTGTTCAATTCAAAGGATGAAACTATCAGAAAAGGACTAATTGTCAACATTATTCTCTAAACTTACATGTAATTGTGGCTACATGTATTTATTTTCGTTCGTTTTTATCACCACACTTGTTTCCCCTCTTCACAAAGAATGATACAATTAGGCTATGCTTAATTCCAGAACTGGCTAAAATGTGTTTACCAAAAGGGCAATTAACTGTGTAGGTACCATCACAACATAACTTTTTGTCTTGAAATGGGAAAAAATATAGCTTGGTAAAATGACTGAAGTAAAATGTTGGTTCCATTTAAGATAAAAATGATTATATCGCAAGTCGAATTAATTAACTAAACGTTTTCTACTCGGTAAAATTTATACATTGTATGTCATTAAACTATCCCTTTTTATGTAATATGCCTGTCTGGATAATACAAATATTTCAAACAGTAATCATGTGAGAGAGTGAAATGACTAAGAACAATACTACCCTATTTGAAGGGTGCAGTAACCAAAATCCATATCTCTAGATTACATCTTTTTTGTATTTATTTCCGTTAAAGGTATGAAGTAATGTTTGTCTGAATAAGTAGTCAAAACCATGACTTGCATCTAATCTATATTACAGAAAATCCTTGTGATAAACTATATTTAAAGGAAAAGCAGTGGCTTAACCTCAACTCTACTTCATCCCAATTTTAATATATCCCTTTAAATTATGATAAAAGGTTGTCCGGCATGTACATTAAAGCTATCAAAGCTGCTCACTTAGGTTTACACAATTAAGAGGAATTGTTATATACAAAAATCATCTAACTCAAGCTTTCCATTCACCATGTTAAATTATGCTTGTCATGAACTTAATCAAAAACATACTTACTTGATATATCCACTACTAAGCGGAAATTAAATGACATGTATTTCAATGGCAAGTACATGACCTTATGCAAGACACTAAATAATGAAGATTGGCAGGTTAAAAAGTACAGAAAGTGTTTGGAACAAAAATAATTATGTGTATTATGTTGAAATCTCAGTGAATCGACAAAATAACCACCCAGGTCTTTTTAGCTTTCTTCATAATGCATAGAAAAATAACTATTCTTGTGCTTTGATTTATTTAGAATTTCTACATATCAACTTTCATTTTTCATTAAAAATAACTTATTTCTGTTCCTTTAAAGATATATTTGAATTTTCGCTTTCCTCAGTATTGGACCTTTAAAGTTGGGATGGCAACCAGTACCGAATTTGATATTCGAGTACTCGGTCCTTCTTAGTTTATACAAATTTGTTTTAGTTAGATGACGAAGAAAGCTCCGTAGCTTATTTAAACGCTCTCGAACACTCATTCAAGATGTCATCACATTTGCGAGAGAGAGAGGCAGCGAGTTTTTCAACGCTGCTACCCATTTACAGCTGGGTAGACTGTGGCACATGTGATGTCAGTGTCTTTGCCCAAGGACACACATTGTGTTCCGGCTGGGATTCGAACCCGGGACCTCCCGTTCCGGAGGCGAACGCCCTAACCACTGAGTTATTAAGGTCATTCTTCTAATCGAGTACTTGAATACTCGGAAAACGACCATTCACATGATAGACATTACGAGTTTCCAAAAAAGCTTATTAGCTAACTACTCAATTCCTTGTCTTTGTAATATATATTGTACATACATGATATTTGATGAATAAAATATTATTAAACTAAACATAGCAATACCTGCATGTCAAACTGTCAACTTGTGTATTACATGTACTGTGCGGATTAAACAATAAAATTTTCGCACATCGCCTTGCATGTTTGGAGAACGATCCCGACTATTGAGACTGTTTATTAGAGGTATAAAATAGCGATGAATTATAACTTTAAGTATGAGTGATATTTGCATTTTTCTCCCGACTTCTCGATTAACAGTTTGCTAACAGAGTACTCGGACATCCGATCGAATAACAGGTTAACCGGGTACTCGTTGCAATCCCCCGTTTAAAGGAGTGCCCTATTTAAAATCTAAACTTTATGTTGGCCTAAGATTGGATTTACGTTCATTTTTAAATTACATATCGCTTGACTGGAATGTTACAGTTTAGATCTGCAAAAAAGATCATATACAATGCCGTTTATTTGGAAATAAGTGTTTCGTTGATCATCATTCGTGTTTTGGTATGATCTGTTTTTTTATGAATAGATATAATCCGATGGGAGTTCTCATAATGGGCAGCGGGCGGTGTTTGTCAGCAATACGAAATACAGGTAGCGAATTCGCTTGGATTAAATACTGGCAATAATGTAACATCTCCCTTCTTTAGAAATTAAAATGAATAGAAATGAATTAAGAGATTCATTTACTAGAGTTCTTTTCATGGTTTTCTATTTTTTGTTGTAGGTTATAATGTGTATAGGCGTTCAATAGAAGATATAGCTTTCAAACACTTTTTCATGTCCAGGTAACCATTGTTTGCCTTGCCTTATTCTAACAGGATCAGGTGTAGAGACCAAATTGTTAACCACATACACGTTTCTGTTGTTATGTTCCTTTTATCTGTACACTTTTAAAAATGGTTTAGTTTTCCACCATATAAACAAACCTTCCCTTCAGCAGGGCACGTTTTGCGTTGCGAAAGTTTATGCCCACACTTTCAACACGCGGAACTGTAGCCATCATGTTTAGGGAAATGACCGTTCTGATTGCTCGTATGGTTTGTTTTAGTGTCGAAAAGTAAGTTTTACTGATAAATGGAATAATCTCAGGATAAAAATACTAAATTGCGAGATTTGTAGATGGAGGATGTCTATCTGGTTATTTCGGAAGACACTTATTTCGTCGCATTAAGATTTAAGAAATAATTCCACGGATAATTTTCAGATGTACACTTATCAATATATCATAAGATATCATTGCATATCTAGATAACCACAGTGTTTGTAATATATCATGTCTAAAATTAGATTTGATTCAAGGGCGAAAACGTCTTTGCTGAGCTGATTAAACCCATTAAAAGAATATTAGTTTCTTTCATGAGCACGAGGTTGAGATCGAAATATCCGTCACTGAGGGTAACTGTTTTGGCTGGAACGACGCTCTGCCGAGTTCCCGCGAAACAGTTACCCAAAGTATCTCATGGTAGAAACTTTTTCTTGCATACCGTTTTACACTTTGAAATAGTTATCTAAACAAACTGATAGAAATGATGCATTTGAATATAAGAACAAACGTTATTCAGATTGTGTGTTTGGGGAAAGTGACGTCACATTGTTTAAAACGTTACGTCACAAGTAATTCGCGTAAATCGTCCTACACGGGGGTGTAAGATGAGATTTTCCAGCACTGGTAAAAACTTCAGATATCTCCATTTGGTATGCAATGGAAAAGAAAAAAGATGCGAGCAAGGACGCAAAAATCTCTGAAAGAGGTAGCAGTTTCTTCAATATTACCGTCATGTCAATAATCGTTAAATTTTACTTAGCTTGTGAGAAACTTATTTTTTTCTAATTCTATGTTAGAAACATGTAGTAAATGCTCGATCCTCATTGTACTAAATTGTTTGTTGTTTACATGATTTAAATTCACATATATAAAAAATCCTTTCCATGTTCTAACAAAAAAAGCATTGTCTTGCTAATGGGTTAAAGTTTTAAATCAAGTGGCTGACACGTTATCTGGTTATGACACAGAGAAGCAAGCAATAATTGTATCTAAAAACAGAAACATGGTGATGGATATTGTTTGTCATAGTCAATGAATGCCAAATCAGCGGAACATAATTACAAGAGTTGGATAGCTATTCAGACAAGATCACGCATTGGAAACACCTTAAGAAATGTGCCTTCAGTTTAAGAAAGCAAAACCTTCCAGCATAGATCTGATAAATTGGTTGAAAATCATCGATAGTGTAACGCCTGTCACAATGAAAAGCCAAGCAGCACAAACAGTCACGTAAAAGAACAACCAAGAGTAATGGGCAACATTCTTCCAAAAATACTTCCAAGAAAGCGGACAGTTCAAAAAGGGAAAATATCTAAAGGAAAATCAACAAAAACAAAACACAAACATCATACTGTTTCAAAATATAAATCAGTTCAAGCGTCTAGAAATTCTGATGTTAAGTAAGATATCAAAGTACTATGTTTTGCTATATTTCCTCTCATTCTTCATAATCGAAATTTGAAACAGTGCATACAGTGATGTACTTTAATGCCTCTCTAAGTCCACACTTTAAATCCCATCAGAGTTATCACTTTTTTCTCGATATTATTAAAATGGAGCATAAGACAAACGAGACTTTAGTTTCATGAAGTGAATATCGACAACACCATGAGTTACGCCTGTTAAAAAAAGTCAAATAATATGCTCAGTTACGTTTCCCTACAATACTCTCATTGCGATAAGTACTTTATTTGTGTGTTAAATAAATGTATAAATACGGATATTTTTATTTACCCGAGAGTTTGTCAAGGATGTTTTTATTACCCGAGTGTCTGTTATTAAGATAATAATATAAATGAATGTGTATTTTACTTACTGGGAGTATATTTATAATTACTGTATGATTCGTTGAATGAGCTTGTTTGTACATGTGTACTTTTCTTAAAAAAATCAACTTCAGACCGATTGTTATTTGTTCATTTGCTTTTCCTTTTAGCCTTTTTACAGCCTTTTTAGCGTTATATTTTGTCGGTGTAAAGGTTTCGACCACAGCAACTTCAAACAAATAAATCTAGGGTTGAGAGAACTTCACACAAATGCTTGAAAGCAGCAGTACTGTTTTTTAAGACCGATACATGTTTATAATACATAAACATATATATGACCAGCGACACGGGAAAATGGGCCTTCGGACAAAATACTTGGAAACTAGCTTTCTTGCATTTTTTAAATAA
>JAUMHA010375489.1:0-12906 GCA_032359765.1 Saxidomus gigantea
AGGATCACAACAATATTTCCAAATAACTATCTGGCTTAACTACATATCATATATACGATACATTTCTGTAGTATTAGTCAGACCAGTGAAATACTGGAAGAAAAGTCTTGTACAGTTAAACCTTCACTTCAATGACGGAAATTCCTGCTTTAAGCAACCAATACTGATGAATCGAAATTGACAAAGTTCGGGGAAAACATACCTGTGGTTCAATAAAACATTTACTTCTTCTTGTTGGATGCCCTGAAGGACAAGAGAAAGTATCCAGTGTATATGCCGAATAAATTTGTACATTTTTTGTATCCTATATTCGGTACTATACAGTGACGCAAAATGATATCCATTTTGGTACCGTTGACAGATTGACTTTGGCTCGTAGTGTTCAAAGCCACGAGGAGATGACCGGTGGTAGAAGAACCCGCCACATTTTGAGAAATGTTCATCCACAACTTTCCTTCAATTTTGCCGAAGTAATAATATTTAATAGTATTAAAACACACTGAAGAACCATGTTGTTGTCCGTCTGTTCTTACAGCATTTATCTGTTGAAACTTTGAACGAAAGTTTTAATAAAATGTAATTGAACACCTTAAAGCTGTGATTGAAATGATCAGTGATATGAAGTACGTATTATTACAACTTTGCATATATACTATTGAACTGTTCGGAAGATGGCAATTAACTTTTGAATGAAGGCAAATCAAACTAATATAAAGGAAACACTCAGTTTGCATAAAAAGAGTTTACACTTTCTGTTTGAAAGGAACATGGACCATTTTAACTTTCATGTCTATGCCCAATCATTTTGACAAGTTTACAAGTATAGTATATCGGGAAAAACTTCCTGAACACATGAAATGGTGAAGAGCTTTATAAAGATAAGTAGAACTTTTACTCAAAATAGCAATACACACGATTTTTGTGAACTTGCCAGCCTGGCAGCTTAGCAGCCTAGCAGCGTGAACTTCGCAGCCTGGCAGCCTGGCAGCCTGGCAGCCTGGCAGCCTAGCAGCGTGAAGTCAGCAGTTTAGCAGCCTGTCAGCGTGAAGTCAGCAGCCCAGCAGCCTGGTAGCGTGAAGTCAGCAGTATGACATTTCGACAGGCCTTTTATTTTGATACTTTATATTTTCATATTCACATTATGATTATTTTTGACTGAATGCCGTAGAGTTTTGGCTGTCAGCATGCAAAACAGCAGCGATAAGTTCGGACTTACAGATGGTGCTAGATTTTATCAAATGGGGGTTTTCAATGCGACAGAAGCACGAAATATGCACAGATACAGTTATTTTCACGTCCTTTTATTTTGATACTTTATATTTTATATTCATTAGTTATCACTGCTAGACGAGTTTTCACTGCTAGCAGACATTTCGCTGCCAGCAGCTCAGCAGCGACAGAAGCAAGAATTATGCATATATACAATTATTTCACATGCCCTTTCATTTTGATTTTTTGATTTTATATTCTTTAGTTTTCTCTGCTAGAAGAGGTTTCGCTGCTAGCAGACTTTTCGCTAGCAGCCCAGCAGCCAAAACTAATGACGCAGCGGAAACTTCAAACTTAAAGATTCTGCTAAATTGTATAAAATGGGGTTTTTAAGTGCAACAGAAACATGAACTATGCATAGATACAATTAATTTACAGGCCCTTTTATTTTGATACTTTATATCTTATATTCATTAGTTTTCGCTGCTAGAAGAGTTTTCGCTAATAATTGTATCTACTCATTTAAAAAGTTTTCGTTAGTGTATTAAAGTTTTGGCTGCTGGCAGCGAAAAACTATGTGGCAGCCAAAAGAAGAATCATAATGTAAAAATAAAAATATAAAGTATCAAAATAAAAGGCTGCTAGGCTGCCAGGCGGCCTACTTCACGCTGCCAGGCTGCCAACTTCACGAAAATGTACACAAGCTTGATTTCATGACGTTGCAATTACCCTTAAAATGATTGTGCGTAAAGTTAAAGTATTAAAGTATAAGTTACAGTTTAATAGTGACTGAATAAGCGAAATAAATAGAAGGACAGCCGCAGTTATTTCGTTTATTAAGTTAACATAACTCACTTATAGTTCCCCCGTCCACTAATTTTGTTAACTGAAGTTTTCACAATATCGCACGTGTGTTGTCAGTTTGCTTGGCAGCTAAGAGCATATCACCGACAGTCTTCCAGTATTCAGTGTAAACCACAGCCTACACACCCTAGAAAGGTCAGTCTGAAAACAAGAAGCGATTAAAAACAAATTTAAGAAGTATCTATTTAAATGTTAAGACTTTGTGCATACAGTATTACATCCTGCAGCAGTCTAAAGATGTATTGATAGAATAAATTAAGCCAATCCAGTTTGCATAGTTTGCCGTCTTCCGAACTTCAGAATTTGATAAGTTACTTTTCTGCTTCATTTTATCACATTTACTGCTAGCTACAGTTTTGTCAAATTGATGTAATATTTGAAATTAGAATAAGCCGATTTTCTTTTACAGTGTCTAGATAATGTGACAATATAAGTCATCCTGATCATGAAATGTATTAAAGAGATCAAGATGAACGAACCTGATGTTAGGCAGAAAAAAGACCAATGATTCAATCAAAATACAAACCTTGCCTCATGTCAAAACAATATTTAGTACTAAATTCAATTTAAGGTATTGATAGACACATAAGGCTCTTGTACTGTTTTAGCTATACTGGACAAAGTCCAAGCAAAGCTGATTCCATGATGGTTTGTCCGTCGTCCGTTTGTCCGTCCGTCTGATTGTAGACATTTCCTTGATAACATTCTACAGGTCACTATTTTCATTTGACTTTCATGAAACTCGCTACGAAATTGGCATGCAACCATTAGATGATCCCTATTGTTTTGGAGACAGTGAGTCAAAGGTTAAGGTCACAGCGACCTGAATTCTTTCTAGTTCAATATCTTGAGAGCTAAATCACACGCAGTCTTAAGACTTCATAGGATGATTAATATTATTGGTTAAACGACCCCTACTCTTTTTAGGGTCAAAGGTCAAGGTCACAGTGACACGAACTTTGAAAATCATTTTCCGCTATATACTTTGAGATCGAGTTATCTAGTCTTCAAACTTCATAGGTTGATTCTTACTTACTTAGCAGATGATCCAACTGTTTTTGGAGTCAGTTGGTCAAAGTCACAGTGACCTCTGTTAGCTTTTCCCTGATACTATTCCAAACGATTTCCACAAAACTTACTCCCAACAGTCCAGTTAGTCAAGTAGACCGATACTGGCCCTTATGTGCCTCTTGTGTTTACCTGTCTTGAGGTAAAACGTGACGATCAGCATGTACAAATGTAGTTTGGACATATAATTTGTGATTGAATATATTTAGCCACTGATAGTTTTGAGCTTGTAACTTTAAAGTTGCATTAATTTTCTGAATGATATGATTGTATTAGTTTATAATAATTATAGAATGAGCAGTAGTTGTGTTTTTGTTTCCTTGTCATGGAGTTTGATGTAGGTTTCAATGTATCAAAAATGGGTGGAGCTTAACATTACGTCAAAATACTAAATACCGACAGAATGACGGACGGACGGACGGACTGACATACAGACATATATAATGTACGTCGCGCGTCAAAACGTTGTTTATTGCAGAAATGCTTCTTTTTTAACTGACAAACGGGACGAGATTTGTTGGAATTCAAAATGATAAGCTGTTGTGTTATAGTATTCTACACTTTATGCTAGATTAAACCGGGAACGACCGATAGCCTACACATAGGTATGTGAATCAAAAGCTATAATATAATTGTCTCCCATTAATAACTGCATTTGTACTTTTTTCAAATTATTAATAATGTACATTTAAGTAGAATCTATGTGTTATTATTTTTTTACTTGAAAACACATGACCACTTTGACTTTGCATACAATGCATTGATCTCGTACAAGAATTTGTTAACAAAACGTTGTTGTTTAGTATGTTCTATATTTATTGCAATATCAGTGCTCTTTTATCATAACATTTTGTGATTCCTGCGATCTATTTTTATAAACCCCACGCAAGTGCGAGTCTCTTGTGAATGTAAATTGCCCATTTACGAGTTCTTGTACTTTGATTTGTACATGAATGTGTAAACCCCATCAAAACAATGGCTTATGTGTGGACATATATTTCCAATGAAAAAAGCTACAACCTAAATCAACTTGACAGCGTAAAATGTCGCTTTGTTAAAATTCTGTCAGTTGCTATGTTTGAAGAACTATTGTGGGAAACGTTCACAAGATAGTAAGAAAAAGAAATACGCGTTGCAATCGGAAATATTCAGAGATATCTATTTTCCTAATTCGACAAAAAAAATGAGACGCATGTCTTCTTTATTGATCATATTTTGTGATCAATATGCAAACACTTCTGAGCTATAGAGCGAATAGAGCTGGTTTGGTCAAAGTTTGACTACGGCCATAGCCCCAGATTTTGCTGCAATTGGGCAATATCTGTATTGCATATTGTTATGAAAAAAGACAAGTATAGAATATTTTTGCGGTTTTCAAAGATAAAATGTGAACAGTTCTTATATGCAAAATTGCTTACAACTGACGGACAATAATTAACCATCTGAGTCTCGTAAACAGGACGATCTAGCAAGATGATCAAACTTGGCTGAGATCTAAGCCTATTATCACAGTGATTATGTTTAGTGAAGACTGGACAAGTTTTACTCAAGTGAAAAGCCAGACGACCTTTGCGGGGGCCGCCACACACGTCGTATATCAACTGCACTCCTTCCTTAAATCTAGCTACGTGCAAATAATGCATCCCCATCCAGTTGAGTTCAAATAACAGCAAGGCAGTGACGGCAATAGAAAATTTGAAATGAGATATACATGTATTACATGAAATAAGCCAAAATCATTTGTTTGCTAATACACTCAACACCGCTTTTTTCTGAAATAAGAACACTAAGAACCAATCTTTCAAATGCACGACTAACTATGCATTGAACAAAATATATATACGTCGAAAGTGAATGGCATAGCGTAAGGAATATTTTTAGGTTACGTTGAAATTCTTGTTTTCAATGAAAAAATATTAATTTCACGGTAACAGGGGGTCGAACGTCGCGCCGTTTCTTCAGATGGATAAGCGACGAACCTGTATCGGCGGAGGAAAATTGGCGACAGTGCTTGCAAAAACCGAAAGTAGAGCAACATTTTGACGTGTAAGTAAACTTACCGCGTACTTTCAAATCTTTGAATTCTTTCACCAGGTGAAGAAATTCATAATCCTTCGTCGGCTTTTTTTTTAGCCTCGTATGTGCCATACTTAGCCTGTTTGTTTGCTGTTTTATCAATATTGTCCGTCCTTTTCCTCCGCAGATACAGGTTTGTCGTTTAACCCTCTGAAGAAACGGGGCTACGTTCCACCAACATGAAATTGAAAGGCTTCGTGATTTTTAAAAGACATCCAGTATGTTTGTGTACAGCTCGTATTACTCTAACAATATTTGTCATCAATTTGCATTACAAGCTATACGTTGACGACGAACTTTTTTCTCGGTACGTTTTTTAATAGTTTTACGAATTGTCCGCTAAGATATTTAGACTCTAACAAAATGTCCAAATATACATAACTTTTAATCTAACTTAGTCTAGATAAACAACAGTTTTGCACAAAAAGTTCTTGAAAATAAATCACTCGTGCCACTTTAATTCCGCTCCTTTGAATTTCAAATAAAAACTCTTAATAATTCCAGAAATAGATTTTGAATGATGTTAGCAAAAAGTCCAAACACAAAAACCTCGAAAACTCTAAACTCCCTAAAAACCTCGACTCCAACCCCAACTCAAATCCCGAATGTCTGTTTCCTCATGCATTTTTACTCTTCCCTCCAAATATTGGACGTAGGACCATAAGCCTTTCATCATCTTCAAAATAAAGGGTGTAGCACACTAAATCAAACATATAGAATTTCGATGCTACTTGGATGTTACATGGAAGCCTATCCCTATAATTCATAGTACTACCATGCTACTCTCTTAGAAACAGAAGCATTACAAAGATTAACAAGGGGTGATGGTGATTGCAAAAATCATGGCCAAATTATATTTTTACTCTATGAAATTATTATAGGAAACTCTGCAATGCTGCAAGTAAAATTTATATACTTCTACGCTAAAAAAACAACAATAGTGATGTGCATAGATAATGTTTGCGACGAATGGTTGCTTTTGTGAAACATCTACGCGTACACTCTTTACATTTCGTTTTTGCCTTGATTCCAAAGTTAATTACAAACTTCCGGACGATTAGTATGACAAGCGAAATGGACATTAATCCTTTAAACTATATATTTAGCTGTTAAACCTATAGTTTAACACCTCATAAATCCATAGTTCCTGGTGCAATCTTGAACCGTGGTTTGAAGTCTTAAACTGCAGTTTAAAGTCTGTTTAACCCGCAGATTAAGAGACAAGCAATCAAATGAGCTGCAAACGCGGTTTAAAGTGTCACGTGACTCGTTAAAACGATTTATACTTTTAACTGTGGTTTAAGGCTGTACTCTGGGGTTGTACGTGCCAAGTGCACAATAACTCTTTTAAACAAACCTATGGTTTTATGTGCCGTTTGCACAATAAATCTTAAACCATAGTTTACAGTCTGTTAAACCCATTGTTAGGGGACAGCCAGTCAAATTAGCTGACACAATGGTTTAAAGTGTCACATGACCTGCTAATACTAATACAAATGTACTTTATACTGTGGTTTAAGACTTTAATCTAGGGGTTTTTTTTCCAAGTGCACAATAAGTCTTTTAGACCGTAGGTTTAAGTGCTAAACCTACAGTTCCATGTGCCGTTTGCACAATAAATGTAAAACCGTGGTTTAAAGTCTTTTAAAACCATAGTTGGAGAGACAAAACATCCATAGTTTAAAAGCATCACGTGACCTTTCCAATGACGCGCGGAATCTGTGTGAAAACATTCGTGCAATATGTCAGCATAATTTCAGCAGCAATTTTTGTGTCGCCCTTTCGGAGAAAAGGCGATACATAGGGATCGCTTTGTCCGTCGGTCCGTCAATCCGTCGGTCCGTTACAAAAACTTAACGTTGTCTATAACTTTGCCCTTTCTTGAGATTTCTTCATCAAACTTTCAAATTGTATTGCTTTGACAAAAGGGTCGTGATGCCACCAAATTGTGTAGGTCAAGGTCATGTTTGACAGAGTTATGCCCCTTTTTGTACTTTGTTTTTGTCACGAAAACTTAACGTTTGTTATAACTTTGCCATTTGTCAAGATTTCTTCATCAAACTTTCAAATTGCATTGCTTTTGACAAAAGGGTTGTGATGCCGCCAAATTGTGTAGGTCAAGGTCATATTTGACAGAGTTATGCCCCTCTTTGTACTTTGATTTTGTCCCGAAAACTTAACGTTGGCTATAACTTTGCCATTTGTTAAGATTTCTTCATCAAACTTTCAATTTGCATTGCTTATGACAAAAGGGTCGTGATGCTGCCATATTCTGTAGGTCAAGGTCATATCTGACAGAGTTATGCCCTTTTTTGTACTAATTTTGTCACGAAATTATTGGTTATTCTGACAAAGTGTAAGAGGGCGAAACAAGTGGTCTACTGAACATTCATCTAGTTTTAGCCTAAAACCATGCTGGTCTCATCCTTTTGCCTGAAATGACAGCTTAGCTTAACACTAGAAAAACACTGTTTTATATCATTATTTAAACCAGTCTGAGACCGCTTTTTATATATGTACAGACAGACAGAAAACAAAACTGTGTTTAAATATTTAATAAATCACGGTATACAAGTGTTGACGTAATTCGTGTTGATGAGAGGTTCTGAGAGTATTGTAGAACTATTCAGCCGTGTTATGATTATTTTATGAATATCTTAATTGTAATTTTCTTCATAGATTTTGGGTGTGTAGTTCAGATTAGCGGGTAAAAATATTCTTTATACCTAGTACATTCCGCCTCCATGATCGAGTGGTTAGAGTCGCTGACTTGAAATCAGTGCAACCAATATATTTCTTGCCTTGCAACCTTTATTTTTTTAAATCTCACTCTCATTGTAACGAGATGTATATGTTGTGTTGTGTTTTCTTTCTACGTTTTTGACATTTCTATCTTCGTTCTACGTTGAAATTCAACTCACTTGAAAATGCTATCAATTAGTTTGGTTTAAGTGTTACTAATATTACAAGTTTAAGGAAAAAACTAGTCTTATGGTGTAGTGGGCTTACATTGCGTAAGTCGGAAAGCAGTGTTTGTCTCCCGAGTCGCTGATTTTCGCAACTCATTGAATTTATAAATATATGTATTTGCGATTCTTTGATCAGATTATTAAAAGTTTAACGTTTTAAAACTATTTAAGAAGCTTTGTTTCGTTCTATCAAGTATTTACGAATTTTTAGAACTAACATAAAAATGGAACCAATTAGGCGATTCATCGATTTTTTATAAACTACAAGGTATGCCTCTCTCCATGATTCAAGTACATGTAATAGAGAACGAAACATTATTTGTAAAGACCAGGAAAAAGTAGCTACTGGTATCTGATACCCGAACGGTCAAAGGTCCATCTACACAGTAAAACTTGCTTCATCTATTTTTATACATAAAGCAAACTTTACTATGCAGATTGGTCGATTGCACAATTTCCCGGAGGTTTATATTTCATTTTTGGGATAGATACCAGTCCTTGTATATAAATAACAATGTAATTCAAGCTGTTACAAAGCAATTCGTACCATTGACCTTCGCATTCAGCGATATTTTACGCATTGCATTTTGTTTTTATTTACTCCTCTTAAGTCTTTGGAAGAGTATGAACATTGTTCAAAAAGAAAACAAAAATGATCATTCAGTGTTTTTCATTTTTATTTTGGTTTGTGAGTATAGTTGAAAGTGAAGTTGTGGATAGTTATTTCTCAAACTGCAATCAGCAGTTTTTCTACAAGCAGACACCTCCTCGCGGGTTTAATTATGATGGATTACATTCAATCTGTCAACGGTACAACAACATGTATCACTTCGCTTCACTGTATAGTTCCATATTCAGAATACCTATCTATTCTGCATATACACTGCCTATTTCCCATCTCACTGCCGACCAACCAGCAAAGAGAAGTAAATGGTTTATTGAACCACAGGTTTGTTTTCCTTTTTACTGTTTAAGCATTAATTTTAATTCTCTTACCAGTAAACGCCACTTACTAAAGTCATATCACACAACACAGTGATGTAACCGACTATAGTTTGAATGCCGTAAACTGAGATAATCTAGGAATTATTGTAAACTTTACATGTTCATTATAACTACAAAAATATTTAATGAAGCTTTACGATTGATTACTACAAACTGGCAACTGGGAAATATCGCAGGTAATAGTTAAAGTGAACCTTATCCAGTCGACCACGTCTTCGGGGTACTGTTTATAAGTTAATTTTCGCATTACGAGTTTATAACAGACTTACTGGTGAAATTACAGATCATTTTCCGATGTTATTTAATTGGCGACATTGTGACTTCGTGAAAAAATACCTAAATTTAAACCATCGTGAATATTATCCAATTTACGACATTCACGTTCCTTAAACCATAAAATGTTTTGTAAATATCGTTGTTACACTAATTGACAGGTGCCCTATGGTAGGCAGTGTTTGACAAAAAAGGCACCAAAGCAGACTATAGACGCCATGCATACATAAAAAATGTAACAAGAAGCAATAATTTCTTCATTTTTAACATTATCTGTAAAGTTGAATCTATATCTGATGAGGAAAAACACGGATAAAGTTTTGTGTTGATGAATGGTTAAAATGATATGAAATTAGATGCGTTGTCTACTTTCTTTGATAAGATAGAAAAATGATTTTTATATTGTTTCAAAATAAAACTGTTTCAGCTCTCCAGTGGCGGTACGAAAGATATGACTACAAAGAGTTCACCATCCGACAAAATAATGCAGGCGATAAACCTTGATTATACTAAAACAAACTACGACAGAGGTCATCTCAACCCAAACTCTTACCAGTATGGTGAAAGTCGTACAGCAACTTTCACTCTCACAAACGCTGTGCCGCAAGACCCTTGCTTCAACCAGCAGATGTGGAAGGAAATGGAAAAGATGGCAAAAGATTTAATGCAAACCCACTGCAATTTCGCTGGTGCTGAAAGGTATTCATGAAGTTAATGTAGCAGCATTGGTGCAGTGGTAGCGCGTTCGCCTCAGGATCAGAGGGTCCCGGGTTTGAACCATATCAGTGCAAAGTAGTGGTAGTATCCTTAGGCAAGACAAAATAATTCCATTTTGGCTTTCTCTCTCTTCGATGTTGATTCCATATGGAGTGACTCATGAGAGCGATTTATGTACGTTGCAAGAATTTGTTTCGCCCTCGAGAGTAAATAAATTAGTATGAATTTATAAAAGTATTTTTATGCTGAAAATCTTTCTCTGTTGTCCACACACTGAGCTTGAAAGAGCTTAGGTATTCATTTGAAGAAAAAAATTAGCCTTCAGAAAAATAAATACTATTGCATTAAATGTAAAAGAATTACATTAAAAACTAGTAGCTCCTGGCCTTTTCGTGATAGTTATCTACTACTGTAATACAAAACGGTTGTGTCGGTAGTGACGACAGGTTATGAGTGAAAGCTTTTTAGTATCCAGGTAATAATTTTGATGTTATAAAAGGTATGTGTGAAAGCAACGAAATCAATATCTTATCTTTAGTTCCTTTTACTGTATGCAAATTTTGATTATTTTAGGTACTTTGTAACTGGCGCTGTTCCATCAAACATACGGATTCCGTCTAAACTGCATAATAAAGTCGGGGTTCCACCCAGGGACTATTACAGAGTCAGTGTTCCCTCAGTCATGTGGACAGCGGCGTGCTGCGATGCATCAAATGCCCAAGACAATACCAAAGGTTTCTCTTTTGGTTACTATGGTAGAAACGAACCTGATTCTTGGGTACAGTCGATTTCAGTTGCTCAACTGGAACGAAAACTTTCTTCAAATTATGCGATTGAAACATTGAACATTTTCGCTGACTCCTGTAGTTCTCAGTCGCCTACTTCCGCAATGATATTAAGCAAGCTGGCTGTTCCCGTAGAACGCAAAATGGCATTAGCAATTGAACGTTTGACCGTGTCCAGTGAGTCATCAGTAATGCCTGCAAAGAGAAAATTTATAGGATTCGTTACTGTACACTTAGATGATGATGCTATCGCTTCGAAAAACTGGAGGTTCGCTGATGTGGTCTTTAGACTGTTAGAAAAAAGAAGCAACATTAACGAAACCCGAAATTTGTTCGGCCGCTTTGCAATGGCTACTGTGCTTTCTTGTCCAAATATTCTTAATGCCGGGTTGTCTATCGCTGGCGCTTCTACTGAACTTCAAGAAAGCTGTCCGTCCGATCCACCAAATATGGAACAGTGGAGCGGAAACACCTACGATGAGTACATAGTTGTTCCGGCTTCGGAATCTACACTTAGTGCAACTAATTCGAGATGTCGTCAAGGTCACCCATGCGGTTACTACGGTTACGAATACAACTGGTGTTACATTGACAGGGAACACAACTGGGATTACATTGACTGGAAACACAACTGGGATTATTGCTGCACAACTCCATGCATTTTTGGACAAGATGAGAGTTATACTTCGTGTTATACTGGCAGTGTTCGGGTTTATTGCTCACAAAGAAGTTCAATGATATCCATCTTCGGACGAAAATGTAGAGCTGACCATGAATGTGGATTACACGGAAAAGACACAGACAACTACTGGTGTTATACCGACACGGAAAACAACTGGGGATATTGTTGTCAGCCTTGGCATGAATGTGATAATCACGACAGGAGCTACAACAAATGGTGTTACGTTGGAAAACACAAGGAATCGAACAAGAAATTGTGTTACTATTGAGTACAGTACCATAAACTTTAATTTCTATATATGTAAATATGTTCCCCGTTTAGATATATTATCTCATATGTATTATTCTGTTTAAAGTGTTTCTGTCTAAAAAAACAGACAAGTGATGAGATTTGCTAAAAGATACAAACTGTATTGTATCATTGGTGTATTTCACCCAGCGACTAAATCAAAGTGTTATAAATGTGTAACTTATAACTATGAAAATGAATATCATGTCAAATAATTCTTCATCACACCTTAAATACACAGTACATAAGCGTAAACGTTATTAAAATTATGTATGTTTTCTTTAAGATTTTTTTTTTAATATTAACAGTGCAATTAAAATTTACCCAAAACACTATTTTTTATTGCATGTACTTTATCTTCTCTTTATAACTGACAAGTGATTTCCTAGTAACACATTTCACATGTAAGGTATCTGAAGATAAAGTTGCGGTTTGCAAGTTTCGGATAAGCATGGTGCATAATTACCGTAATTATGATTTTTACTGTTGCACTCACACGGCCGGCACAGGAAGTGCGCAAACTATAAACAATGGAACACGTGCTTATGACTTGGTTTTAACCTTAAATATCATTTCTTGTAATATAAGTGGATTTGGTACATACACTGTGTCCCACTCAACCGGTAGACTTCGATTAAATTTCGAATATGCACCGGTCATCAATGAAAAATACATCAGCATCATGGAAAAAATGATAAATATCTTGACACCTATATCATTTTTTTGATTAACTTAACATTTTAGTCAAAATTTGAATTGTGTGATTTTACTCATAAACCGTAACGGTACTGGCGTGCCGTCGCTGAATCTAAGATGGGAGTTAATAGAATTTAGTGCAATAGATGCAGGTTTGGTAGGGTGACTTTAGGCACTTTTGAAAACATGAACCCGGACCCCTAGTGCAACAAGTCGTGTTATATATCAAAATGACCGGGACAGTCTGAAGTTTATCGGACTGCCGGCATAAATT
>JAUMHA010375500.1:0-12905 GCA_032359765.1 Saxidomus gigantea
TGAACGCAGGTACGTATTCATAGCTTCTCATTAATATTCATGACGTGCTACTTTTTCATTCATAAAATCGTGTACGGCCGTCACCAAACAAAAACACTTTGAGAAGTAAAAAGGAATAGTGTTTCTCACCTATGAGATACATATTTTGCGCATTTACCAGTGATAGATTATTAGTTTCTTATATGAGCACGAGGTTCAGATCGAAATATCCGTCACTGAGGGAGACTGTTTTGGCGGGAACGAGGCTCTGCCGAGTTCCCGCGAAACAGTTACCCGAAGTGACGGATATTTTGATCTGAAACAAGTATCTCATGTAAGAAACTTTTTCTTGCATACCGTCTTGCACTTTGAAATAGATATGTAAAAACAAACTTATCGAAATGATGCACTTTAATATAAAAACAAACGTTCTTTAGATGCTATGTTTGGGAAAGTGACGTCACATTGTTTATAACGTTACGTCATAAGTAATTCACGTCGTCTTACACAGGGTGGGGGGGGGGGGGTGTAAGATGAGATTTTCCAGCACTGGTAAAAACTGCAGATATCTGGTATGCAAGAAAACCTTATCCTTTACCACTTATCTCTCATTGCTGCCGGACTATTGTTACGTTTATAACAAGCAGCCAGCGTATCACACAAAAATCGAAAAATGACTATATATTTTTTTTTTAAATAAACATAGAGTTATGGGTACTCATTTTCTTAGTTAGATCATTTTCTTTCCATCTTAAGCAAATTCGAGAAAAAGTTGATTTTCATTGTTTCATCCCCATCCTGTATTAACACTTACGTCTTCTTACTTGTGTGAAAATTCGATTCAAACGGTGAGGAAATAAATCTACCACATCCATTGAGTTGCGGATAAGGAAATCCCACTCTCGGGTTGAGAACTTACGATATGTCCAAAAGATTTCGTTCCAGCAACTGGCTGCTGGCTGCCATTTACATTATGCTAAACTGTAGTGGCGTTATGACAACCAAATTAATGCGCGACGAAATATACATGTAAAATAGAATCCGGGTAAGTGATCACTAAATAATTTAAACGAATGTCTTTAATTATAGTAAGTTGTAATTATAAGAATTGAATGAGTTTTTTCTGCATTTTATCGAGTTATGAACTATCAGAAGTTTAACACCTAATTTTAACGGTGTTTATGCAAAATAGGTGTAAAACTTCTGACAGTTCATACCTCGATAAAATGCAGAAAAAACGCATTGAATTCTTAAGTATACAATTTGGTCCAAAGTAATTGAGTCATTGAAAGAGAACTTTCTGGTGTCAGACCCAGACTTTAACACTGTAAACAATCGATTTGAATTTTTTACCGATAAAGTGAAAGTATACAACTATACTTCATTGTGACGAAGTAAGCTCTCATTCATTGTTTTGACTTTGGAAATGAAAACAACAGCTAGTCCTGAAATGTATCGGCGTATTAAAGAATAAGGTGAAGAATATACATAGACTTTAGGAGGCACACCCTAAAACTGGTATATAAACAATAGAATGTGTGCAGGTAGTATTACTAAACCTTAAAGTTGAAGCTAATCATTCCAGTCATTATCGGTAAAATCAGTGTTTAAATATGTTTCAGTACCGTAAAACATTCAAAAGTCTGTGTAAAGTTGTTGCTGTACAATTAACAGGTGGTTAGCGATTTATTACAGAAGGCCTTTATGTTGATTACGTATGCTACATGTTAAATAAAGCATTTTGATATATGCTGTTCTTTAAAATTGTATTCATTTTTCATTTCACGTTCGCTGCACATATTATTTATGTTTGGAAAATATAATCTTCTAGATGTTATGACTGTCCCTTCAACTGACAAAATTTCTTGTTATTTAATCACAACTATGATATGTGACAGATGTATTTGTACGGATATTAATTATATTTCTATGTTTTATGCAGCGACAGAGTTTGTACGGGTGTAACTTCGAAAAGCCAGAAAGAGATACTTCCCTATCCGAAATTCCGCCTATTTTCCCGGAGTGCTTTGATCATATTAATGTACTACAATGTACTATATAATAGATAAGTTCCATATGAATATTTTGATTATTCGCATGGAATGTCATATTATTGGTAGATGACATGTTAACGTAAATATCTACTTTAAAGAACTTTGAAAACGTCCTTTTTACGTTAATCGCATTAAACCTTTGGTTAACTTACCAGTGTTTCTGTCACAAATGTCTTTGCAAATGCTGCTACACGCTGTACCACATTTATAACCAAAACGCCCTGCCCTACAACCGAAATTACAGTATCCGTCATTTTCCTTGCATGTTGGTAAGGAGCTGCTTACATTGACTGAACACCAATAATTACACGCTAAGCATCTTCCATTGTATCGGTAAAAGTTTCTATTACATTCATCGCAAACAACGCTACTGGAAATATAAAGGAGCAGAATACGTGATAAGATATACAGCGCAACTACAATCGTAAAACAAATGTTTTATGTTTTCAAGCCAATTAAAATTAAATATTGAGAGACAGACCTGAGTAGATGATGACGTACCTTTATAACTTCCAATGCTGCGTCATAGAAGAGAGTAATTGGACACATGGCTGTTTTTTCGTTTCTTTTTACATGAATTCAGTGCTTCGTCTCTGGTATAACATATTAACTGCATAAATAAACCTAAACAATCTAAAACGTAAAAGGTAACACCTCGACACGCTTTCATACAAAAAACAGGTCTTCAAAAAACAAAATTTATTACAAAAGATAATTAAACTAAAAAATAACAGCACCGTTTGCTTTCAAAGACTTCCACGACAAACATACATTGTACCTGTAGCAAACTGTTTTTCTCTTAATTTTAGAACAAACATCAATCTGCTGCTGCCATATTTTCCCGGCGCTTACATTTGCAAATACACAATGATAGCCTTACATCATTGAAATGAGGATACAAAATTTAGATAGTTTATACTGAAACTTTGTAAACTGCATTTTTTCGTAATTTCAAGATACCTGATATCGCCTTTTGAAAAACATCTCATGCAGTTTCTATCAGAACACTGTTTTTCACAACGGGCCCCATAAGAACCATCCTTACAGCCAAGGAAACACTCGCCTGATGTTGCATTACAAATTTCAATGCCGCTTATGCTAGATGAAGCACACTTGTGTGGACATTTAACAGAACAGTTCAGTCCGGCATAACCTAACTGGCAGCCATGTAAACATTCTCCATTTGTAAAGTTGCAGGTTTCCGTTCCATTTTCTGCCGGTAGCAAACAGTTTGAAGGGCAAACATAAGAACAGTCTTGGCTAGCAAGACCTGGCAAGCAACCATGCAAGCACTGCCTGGAAATGTAGTCACATGTGTCCGAATTAATTTGTAGGTCATGCGAGCAATTAACCGGGCACTCAAAAGAGCAATTCGGGCCTGCATAACCTAGCGTGCAACCAAGTGAGCACGTATCAATAGTTTCGCAGGTTTCGCTGTTGTTCATGGGATGTTTAAGACAATTCGCTGGACATTTTAATGAACAGTTATAACCACCATATCCTTGAATACAACCAAACAAGCAGCTGCTGGAAGTTTCATTGCACGTCTCTGTGTACCGTTCATCTGATATTTCACAGTGACTCGGACATTCAAAAGAGCAGTTGGGCCCGGCGTATCCGTACTGACAGCCAAGTAAACATTCTCCGTTACTGGCATTACACGTTTCAAGTGTAATGTTTGTCGACATTCTACAATTATCTGGACAGTTGTAGGAACAAGTTGGTCCCGCAAAGCCTTGAACGCATCCAAACAAGCATTTACCGGACGTGACGTTGCATGATTCAATAAAGTTACTTTGATCGGGCTGACAGGTGGCGCTGCAGTTTCTTGTTTCTGTGCACGTTATAGCTACAAAACCAAAAAAACAAAAACATGTAATATGATCTTCAAACCATGTGTAACTACTGTATTGTTCGAACTTCAATTATCTTTTAAAACATCATACAACTTACCGTTTTACACAAAAGGACGTTTATAGCATTTTAAAAAGTACATGTACTTCAAAATTAGACGCTTAAACTGAACTGCGATATACAACAGTGTATTAAATATATCGACTAATTTTTAAACATTGTTTGCGACTAACAGCAAGATAGTTGCTCAAATCATGTCGTTTCTTATGTTTTTCAAAACACGTTAAAACATCGAAACCAAAACTTTACTGTAAGTGACTATCTTTAAGACTTCTGATTTAGTAGATCATATTCATATTGCCAAATGAAAGAAACTAAAAAAGAATTTTGCTTAGGGAAAATAACAGTCACGTTGTGACGTTCCGACTACTGTACCGGGTATTGGAATCAGATTGAATCCTAATAGTTCTCAAAATTTATGATGATTACGAGACTAGAAATAATATACCCATAGAAATCAACACACACATAGAGGAGTGTATTATGTATTAAAGGTCGTCATTCTAATACTGAATGTTACATGAGAAACATATACCAAAATACAACAATGTAACAACCAACCATCAACTTGAAGAATAAGGTTGATTCTGCGGTTACCGTCTAATACATAATTTCTTTTTTTCTGTATTAAAAATGTTGACTATCAATATATTTTATTTTGTAAAAACAGTGTTTCTTCAGCGTTTTGTGAAAGAAACTTGGTTTCCGTGATTGTCATTTTAAGAAAGATATTTTAAAAGTTGTTTTCTATATTTTCTGGATGAAGTTTACACCATGCACATCTTTGTATTATCAAAGGAAAGAGTAACGTGATACGCTCCAATGTAAATAATTAAAAAACTACATGTCATCAGGAAGTTTTACACGTCCGAATAAACACTTTTTATAAACTTTTATCATTTTGCAATGAAAATGCGCTTTCATATTTTATATGGCTCAATTCATTACTTCTTTGCGTCACAAAATACTTTTTTTTGTCCTTTGAAAATGTAAATGAGATTAATAATGCCCAAACATCATCGGTAGGGCTCCGAAATGTGCATATTGTCACAAATGTGAAATGGTCACAAAGGCGAAATAATTTGTCCCTTAATTTGCATATGTAAAAACTAAAACACGAGTGTTTTTCACATTTGTTGATAGGTTTTACATATGAAGTAAAAATGTTTCTGAACGAAATATATGTAATGTCCAAGGACTATAAGAGTCGTCTACAGCACACACGCTTCTTACTTCTTTTCATACATACTCAGTCTCGTAGCTAGCTTATGTAATGAATGCCTTATATTTGGGACATAAGTGTTTTCATTTCATATAACTTTTCGGGTATGTGATGTCAGTATCTGGATTATAAACTGATGTGAAAGTGGATTCTACTCGATATTTCTTTCGGGGCTCTTCAAACTTTAACCGGCGTTTTGCCTTCTGATCATGTATTACTTAACATTATACCACGTCTCAAGTACCCTGTACGCGTAAAGGCTTCAAGTATTTTTGGGTTATGACCCCTAGGGCATCACTTAGTATAGTGGCGAGTTTCTTTTTATGCATATAGTAAATCATCAAAGTTTCTATTCTCCGAGCGCTTAACTATATCTATTTCTAGACTAAATTATACGGCAAAAAATTATTGGCGAGTTCAATTTGAATACCTCACGTTGTTCATTACTGCAACATTTAGTATGTGTTATTTGTTCAAGCAGTCAACTTATTCCGAGAGTGACCTAAAGACAGGGACCTTTATTCTACCGATATGCCACAGAATCTTTCTGACATACCAAAAACTGGTTCTACAGTTGTCCCAATACAGAAAATATAAACTCAATATAAGTAATATAATAACAATATGTAATGGTGCGATTAAACTGCATTTTATTTTCATAGTACATTGTAACATTCTGCAGCTTAAATAGTTAAAACAAAGAATAAATACAAAACAATAACACTTTGAACAATCGACTTGCTTTCCAAAAGTAGAAGCGAAAATCCAAAAAACGTCAGCATAATGTTCACATAGAATCTGATTATTTTATTTGTTAAAGTAAATTCTTGAATATAAAATTAATAGTTGACAATTAAGGCAACGTTCAATAACATTCTCCGTGTTTGTCCTACAGATAAACACATATTTAAATACAACTTGGGTCACAATATGACCAAAGAGGAAGTTTGAAAAGTCCTTTACATCTGATGATATCAAGTTTTACCTTTTTATACGAAAACTCAATTACGTACAAACTGTATAAATTAGATAGCAGATTGTTCAATGACAGTACTTTATGTTCAAATATTGACTGAGAACTTAATTGTAAGGTTTAAGTACAGTGTACGATATTTACACCTTGAACACAATCTAAATCTATTCCCTTTATTATTTTTATTACACATTCGATTTATTGTATACGTCAAATATATATACAGTCAGACTTGTGTTAAAGAAAATACCAACATTCGAACAATACACAACAGGAAGATGACAGTGCAGTATTCATCTTTAGTAGAAACATCTATGAATAAAGGTTACCTGCAAATTTAAACCACATTACAAGTTTTCCAACAGTGGTCTTTATTCACAGGTGTGTCTGTACCTATGTCACACTTCCAAAAGTATTAGACATATGACTACATAAGGGAAAACAAATCAGTACCCCTTGACGTAAACTCTGAGCCCTTTGTGTAAGCTCTATTAAATTCAGTTAACATGCGGCCAACCATTTCTCTTAAATGTGTAACTACTTTCAGCAAACATACATTGCCCAAAGTTTGCTTCTGATTATGACTTTTTTAGACGGGGCTTGCTGACAGATAAGTGTTTCAAATTTCTATTTTTTCTGAAACACATACCCATGTTCGAAATGCGATATCTTAGAGCATTCCATAGCAATAAGGGATTTCATAGAAATTAGGAACTTTTTCTCCCAAAGTTTTTTATGTAATGTTGTATGCAGTTCCTTAATACTATAACTCAATGATTTTAGACTAAAACGTTCGAGATTTTCTATGGGTTTAGTGTGTAATATGGTTGTAGGCGTATCCTTTGCATTGTACAATGTGTCTGTTTTGTCCATTTTTATCCCTCGCCGCACTTGTCTCAGATGTGGTCTAGGTCACCACGTAAGGTCAAAGATTTGACCTTTGACTTTATTATTCACTCTGTAATAAACATTGACCTTTTTTAAAACTTTTGTCAATATT
Organism: Saxidomus gigantea; assembly: GCA_032359765.1. Taxonomy (NCBI): domain Eukaryota; kingdom Metazoa; phylum Mollusca; class Bivalvia; order Venerida; family Veneridae; genus Saxidomus; species Saxidomus gigantea. Next base: position 7,143 of record JAUMHA010375500.1, read on the forward strand.
CATTTAATCGACGAAACGCGAAGATTTCAGGTCGGATTTTTTTATTGCATAACTTTAAAACATTACGTATTCTCCGTCAATAGCTTTTTTTGTAAGTTAAAGAGAATTTAATATTAGTACATGTATATAAGTATTCCTATCTGAAACTAATGAACGAGATAACTGGGTAGAGAAATCACCGTTGTTTTGTACGTGCAAGTTCAATAATATAAAAAATGTACCCGTTCGGGTCAAAGGTACTGAGACTCATTCTCTTGGACCATTTGAGGAATTTGATGAAACTTCTATCAACTTTCATAGCTTCAAAAGACGATCATTAGCAATGTGCTCAAGGTCAAAATCACCCGTAAGGGCTGTCAACCTTTTACACTTCATTCATGCTGCGGGTGATACAGCTGCTATACAGTTTGCCTTGTTTTCTTTGTAAGTCTATGTTCGTGTACGAATATAAACGTTCTGTTTTCTATTCTTTAAATACGCTACGCTAATTGCTTTTATTTTCTCTAATTTCACACTTCTTCGATACTAAAGATCGGATTTTTTGTATTGCATAACTGTTAAACATTACATAATAAATGTAGCTTTAAAGAGAAGTTTATGCCAAGTATTAGTACCTAAGCAGAAATATATTAGCATTTCTTCAGTCTGTATGTACTATGTAAGGTACAAGACTGGGCAAGCAGAAATAGAACATATTGATGTTAACATGCTCTAACAAAACAAACCTTCGGCAACTTATATTAGCCAATGTCCAAGGCAGTTATAGGCTATATAAGAAGCATTGATTTAGCAGTTACTGTGTATCGACTTTGTCATGTGCGTAGTACTAACATAAAATGCAAGCTGCAGTTGAATATTTAAATTCCTAACATTATTATTGTAGCAAAATGTAATATTTCGATTGATCTGCAGTTTTTAAATTGTATCAACAAATGTTTACTTCTTGCAATAGTCCTTGCGTTCTGTATTGCAACATTTTGCATCTGAAGTCATTTAAAAAAAACTAAATTCAAAGCAAAACATTGACTCTTATATCCTTCGAGTGCATAAATATATCTAATTTCAGAATTTCAGGCAATAAATTATAGGTGATTTTGATTTGAATATCTCACATTCTTCAATACTCCAGGATGTTAAATTGCTAGTTCTTAAAGCAGCCAACTTGTCCGAAGAGGAAATTTTATACTTCCGATATGCCGCAACATATTTCTGTCATACCAACAACTGAAGTTGTCCAAAAAAACAGAAAATATAAGCTCATAACGGCAATAGAATCCGCTACAGTTGTATATTTACATTCTTAACATTATCATTATACAATATGTAATTGTTCGATAAATCTGCATTTATCAAATTTGTCAACAGAAGTTTAATTCTTGCAATGGGCCTTGCGTTCTACACTACAACATTTTGCAGCTGAGGTAATTAACATTAGCATTATCAAAGGTTAACTTACTCGCCAAATGTAGAAGCAAAATTCCAAGCAACTTCAACATGATGTTATAAACTCAGATCAGAATTCACACAGAAAAATTACATAACTGAAATCCTAAGTAAAAACATAAACAAGTCATTTCAGATCACTCTACATATAGCTTACTGCTTGTGTGACGATGTGAACAAGGAGGAAGTTTTAAAATTCCGTTACATGTACAACGGTTATATTCAAGGTAGTTTTACCTTTTCATACCAGACCTGGATTACGTATAATGTGTAACTTCATGAATATTTTGGATAAAAGACTCTTTAATAAATTAGGAGCTTTTTCCCCCTTATTTGTTAAATGTTATGTTGTAAGAAATTTCGAAATATTCTTAATCATTAAACGAAGAATTTAGAGACTTTGTAATATTGTGGCTTACCGTGTGTATTATGTGTTTTCCATATTTATCCCGCGCCGCAAATTGGCAACTTAAATTGCTGAGTTGATCTCGCTGTATCAGTCAACAAAGACACAGTAGACATAAGGGGGTTAGTGTTTGTGTGTAACTTAGCATGGTGAAGTTTGTTTCGATATATGCTATCACTGTAGCTTAAAGTACATTGTATTACAAGTAGTTTTGAAAATAAACTGAATTATGAGGTTACCATAATATTATAATGCAGTGCTCACGAATCTAATATTGACATGTCACATGTCAATATTAGATTCGTGAGCACGACTGTCCATAATATTTCGCATCCACTCCATATCTCATAAACACATTGTATTAATTCCGTTAATTGTTGCTTCATTGTTAACCTCATTCAGATGACTTTAATTACAACACCGATAAATGGTACTGGTTAACACTTGAATTCAAAACTTTGAACTCTGCATTTTATATTTTATTTTAGTTCAATCACGGAGACAGTTTCCGTAGCAGCGGGCATCAAGTTAACGAGACAGACGCTTTGAGATTTTCATGTACAGCTGTGTAAACTGAGGCGCGTCTGTAGCATCGGTGTCTTTCTCCATTTTTAGTGTTATGGCTGGAATACGAACCAGGTATATCCGGTTTCGTAGCCTGGACGATTCCATATTTGTTTAAGCTATTGTTACAACTTGCTGTACACTCGTCTCAAATGTCAAGGTCACTATGTAAGGTCAAATATTCGACCTTCGTCTTTATTATTTGCTCTGTATTTCCATAATGCATTTACGAAGGTTTATTTACTTTGGTCAATATTCATTTAATCTAGGAAACGTGCAGATTTCATGTCCGATTTTTTGTGTTGCATAACTGTTCAACGTTACACAATAGCTCTTTTTGTAAATTAAAGAAGCTGTTATATTAGTACGTAAGTATTCCTACCTAAACCGAATGCTCTATATAACATATTAAAGAAAAAGGTTTTCATGTATTTTGGAGCGAATGATAAAAAGGGCGTTATAGCAACTGCATTATGAATATGTCTGAATTTTCGTGTACTGTGCTATTGGTTTAGAGCTCTACATGTTATTATAGAACAGATCAAGTCACAGTAAATTAAGTTGCATTGATACATCTTCTAAAACATAATCGAACATTTTGTGTTTTCAGCTGATATAGAAATTCAGTTTACATTTTACTGCAGGTATGAAACTGTTTACAGCACAAGATAACATCTTCATTGTATGCACTTAACATTGTCAAATAACTTGAAAGTGATCGAAATGTTTACATGCATTTTGAATGTTTTCATCTTTAATATTTCTGTTTTGACACAAAAACTGTAACCTTGAATTTGCTTGAACATTATGATATACAATGAAATAGACGGGTTACTTATATCATTGATATCCTGTATTAAGATATTTCGTTTCAGTTTGTTCTTTTAGTTACTTTACTGTTTAAAATGTGTGAGCAGTTGGTTACAGCACTGTAATTGCAGTACTTGTAACTTCCGAATTTGTTAAATGGCTTGATAAATCGATCTAATCTGTTTTCATGTAAAGCTATTTGTATCAGAGATTTTAACTGTTTCCATTCTGTCTTCATACACGTTTTTCTTCCTTTCGATTTTCAAGCATATTATGGAAAAGTAAAACCTCGTCACCCCTTAATCATATTTGTTTCATCATTTTAACATACTCTATGCTCTACTAAGATAAAAACCAACACAGGTTGTGTATCCCTTGGGTTTATGATCGATAAAAGCAAAGACGCAAGTTAAAAGTGCACGGATAACATAAAATATCTTATGCTGGAATCCAGATCCTTTTGAAACATCTCATGTTACGTGATTTTATCTCTTTAATCTTCTCATATTGCAACGTAAATTTTTGATTTTCTGTTAGATAATGTTCGTGTCATCAAAATTTAGATATAAAATGTGTAAGCATAAAAGTAAACGCAGTTAAACATTTTATTTAAAAAAAAGTTTTATCATGAAGAGTAGGATACAGAAATATGATTTGTTGAGTTACCGAATGCACTTCCCGAATACTGCAAGGCAAATCATCCATAAGTGATAAAATTGCTTGCATTTCAAAATTGCAAATCAGAATGCACATACTTTCTATAAACCCCTTTTGAAACAGTAGATATTGCCCGAGAAAGTGACCTAAGAATAATGAAATTTATACCTGTCATAATGTGTCACATTTTTATGTACAGTAAAACTTCTCCTAAGTCGCCAACAAAACAAAGCATATGCATTTAGAATAAAATCGCAAATTTGGATTCACATGAAGTGGCTATTTAAGGTGTGTAGCATTTCATTTTCAATGACGGTGAGCTGTACCTTCTTCGTAACATAATAAATATATCAATACCTGGTTATTCGGTTTCAGTTTATTTTGCAGTGATTGAAAACTATATGACACTATTGTGTTCTTGTGCTCGATTTCCCCCATACAACATTTGGAAGTTTAATGACGAAAACAAAAAGATCAATAACAGCTGTTGACTTCAAAAAGTATAAGCGCAAGTCCAAGGAATTTTATCGTCTATTGTTTTAAGTTTGTTTTCTTAAGAAAAATAGTTTATTTCAACGTGTAGTCAAATACTAACTACGTGGAAGTGTGAAAAGTCCTTTGAACCTGTCGTATTGAAAGTAGTTCAAAAGCTTAATGTGAAAATCGATTAGGAACAATGCGCAGCTTTATCTTATCTTCACTTCCTTTTTCGTTGCCAGCGCTGTGTGTATGTATCTAGAAAAGAAAGTTTAGTTTTTTTTCTACATTAAACGTTTCTGTGTTAAGGTTAGATTTATGTCATACAAGTGTAACTTTCAGTTTCACACATTTTCAAGAGATAAATTGAAAATTACTATTCAAGGCCCGTATCGAAGCTGGCAAAACATTTAGTCGTGCACAGTTAAGGTAAAACCTTTCATTTTTTTCCACGTGCTGACAATAATTTTTGTATGGTTCATGCTACTTTATTGCATTGTTCCTTTCTTCCACCGAAAAAATGATAACATATCAGAAACATGGCCTTTCCTCAGAAGTGTGCACTGATATCCAAATAGGTGTTTGGCACGTTGTCTATGACAACAAATCCGAGTTCATATTGTGTTTCACTGTTTTATTTTCACTGCACACTGCGATGAGTATATATTTCATGTTTGTTTTGTCCACTATTTCGAATGATGCATATACCAACAGTATGTGTATTAAAATAGCGTTGTATGTATTCGGTCTTTTGCAATGACCCGTTATTTGTCAGGGTGTGCATGTATTTAGCATGCATTTTTTTGTATAACTCGTGCATCCTGCTATCTTAATTTAGTTAAGTTAATTTACTTTGCCGATATTTCAAACGGTAGAGTTTGTATTGTATATGTATATGGCTTAACCATTGCATGGCGACTTTTGCACTTTATCAATTATTTCTTATATAATGTAGATACGTCTGAACTCAAATATACTTGCCAGTCTCAAAACGTCTGCAAATCAAAACCACACAAGGCCGAGTTTGTGTTTGAAATTTAAAAAAAAATGTAAAACAAGGCGGTCCATAGTTATTCGTCCTGTTAGGAATTGTAATTTATATATACAACATTTATAAGACTTTGATTGTTGGTGTTATAACATAAGACTGAATTCATTTCTAAAGCAGGGAATTTTAATATAAAAAAAAATATATAGACTATAAAATGTCAGACGTATGTAATATTTTTTCTATAAAAGTTTAATACTAAATCTAAATAGTGCAAACATTTTGATAACCTCTTTCATATAAACTTAGTAACTCTTGTTTTTCACTACATGGTTATTGCTACCAACCTGATTTCAAATACAACAAGCAAACATATATTTTGTTAATATGCCCTTACATACAATATGCATACAGTTTA
>JAUMHA010375511.1:0-12904 GCA_032359765.1 Saxidomus gigantea
CTTAATTTGAAGCTAGTTTCCAATGTTAGTCGTTATCTAGTGGAGTCGAGAAGTACTTTATGAAAATATCATTACATATTTGAGGATCAGTTCATTTCTTTTTGGACTATAACTGGTTTACCGTAGTTTGAATCCATGAAAATATCCAATTTTCATGCCATTATCCGCTATCGCTTGAAGTAGAGAGTACCGAGTATCTGACCACGGAGAGGAAGAGTGCCATAGACGAAGGAGAAGTCAAGTTACAGAATAGGAACTGTGTTTAACATTTAGATCTACATCTGTGACATTTGGAAATTCCGTGAATTATTGATGAAACTTGTGATTGACACTGGTTATAGAGTGATATAGTGATCTTTAAGGGAAAATTTAAAAACTTTGACACAGTGCTATTACAGTGAAATTAAGAAACAAAATATCAAAAACATTAACTTTGGAGGTAGTAAGTGCTAGATGCCACACATATGTATTCAAAAGATGGTACAGTGTACAGATTGTCCTCCCCAGCTCAGGTTTCCATGGTATATTAGAAGTAATGAGTGAGTATGAAACAATTTGCCTTCATTAATTGCAGTAATTGATTAATTCAGTCTGTTTGTCAGATAATTATCATACTTGTAGAGTTCTCACTTTAATTTTGATATTTACTGCAGTTTCTGTTGTGCCAGTGTGATAGAGATCACTGCTTGGTAATGGGTTTCTCAATTAACAAGTAAAATATCTTGCTGTCCTCTATATAGAAATTAAAATTTCTAACATTAAAAGTCGGTAAACATGTCGCCATTTCAGCCTTATGTGTTTAAAGAATTAGCTATTGATTCAAAACAGATTTGAGTATACATGTACAAAAACACATGTGTAATGCTGTACACAATTCATGAAATTGGGTCAATTGAAGTGTTTATGTTTTGATTCATTGACAGTTTTCAGAAGTGGTTTTCTGTCAGACTTTATTTCTGTTTTACGTAAAGGAAAGGTTTTTCTGTGAGCTTTCGAACCTTTTCAGACAAAAGTGTTGTTGATAAATTTGTTAATTGTCTTGTGTTTGTAAGGAACTACTTTGTGTCTGTTTACAACCTGTCTGGGACTAGTTTCGGCAAGGTACTTGCTCATGGGCGATTTGCACAATTGTTCAGCAGTAAAAATTTCCTAGCTCTGATTGGTTGACTGATCTGACATTTGATGACGCTTCGGATTTCTTGACCTAAAAATAGAAAAGGAAGTATTCTGATACAGTAGTGTAGCATCTTATTGGAATTTGTAAACAGTAGCTTTGGGAAATCCCTTTGTACTTTAGTAGTGTGTACAGTAGTGTACATGTATGGTATTGAGTGTAATAGAAATAGACATTTGATAGAGAAAGGAAGATACATTATTCAATTGAAGAACTGTTATACATGTTTATGTTTAAACAGTAACTGAAAGAAAGTGACTTAGTACTGTAGAAATAAATATTTTTTTACTCATTGAAAACAACCAGAGATTATTTGTTAAATAATTTCTTTTTGACATTGTCTTCGACACATTATAAAAGATTGCAAGTAGTGCTGTTTGATTGCCAATGCATTTAAATATTTAGTGTTTTGGCTTAATTAAATAGATTTTCAGCTGGTATAGAAATACTTGAAGAATTTGCCCAGATCTGAGATTGTGCAATTGATTGTTATCAATAAACTGTGAGGTTTGAAATGTGACTTTAGAAAGTTGACTTTTATTTATTATTAGTCAGTCAAGTGAAACGCATGGATAAACCATGGTCTGCCTAGGATAGACTTTAGTAAGAAAGACTTTTTTTCAGAGCCTGATACTTTATTTTGTTGAGTGGACTCTTAGCTTTATATTTAAGTACACACTTAACTATAGATTGAAACTTTACTTTGTTAAGTACATTCTTAACATAGTTGAGTGCTGAGGTATTTGAATATAAAACAGATGGTAGATTTTACTTAGCTTAGTTGTGTTTAAACTTAATCGAGTATAGTAACACTTATTTGAGTTGGCACAGGACTTACAGTGGAACAAACTTTAGAAAAGCTGGATAGCGATTATGGTACTGTGGAGTCCAAGGAAAGTGTAATGAGACAGTTTTACTCATGTCAGCAGAAGTCTGAGGAATCTGTTGAGAAGTTTGCCTCTAGACTGGAAGAATTATTTGATCAAGCTGTGAACTGAAAGCCTTGAAGCGGATAGATACAGATGTTTTAAAAGAAGTTCTACATGCAGGACTACATAAGGAATTGAAGCATTTAAGTACTTATCAAAAATACAAAATCAAGGAATATGACGAGTTTAAAAGAGAACTTAGGAAAAGGGAATCAGAAATAAAAGAAACTGTAAGTAAAACAAAAGACAAAGCTACAGGTAAGGCTTCAGTACATACTGAGATGAAGGAGTCCAGTGAACTTGGTGAAGTAAAATAGTATTTGAGAAGCATCAATGACAGAATAACATCCTTGAAAAATTAACAGCAAAGACACGGATACTTCACTTATAATTGACCACGATTTTGGAGGACAAGGTAGAGGTAATTTTAAACCTCCAAGACCTTTAGCAGGTAACACATTTCAACCTACATGCCATTTTTGTGGAAAGAAGAGACTTCTTTAACGAGATTGTCGATTGCGCAATCAAGCAACAACATGCTATTTCTGCAACCAGCAAGGACATATGCAAAGAGATTGCCCGTTACTTCTGGCCAACGTCACTTGCCACAAGTGCAATGAGAAAGGTCATATGATGAAAAACTGTCCAAAAGTTTAAGTGTCTTTAACGGGATCGAACCTTAGCACTGAATATCAAGATCCCAAAAAATTGATTGGTAGTACTAATGTAGTCAATATTACACTGAACAACATTGGAACCCCTGCTCTACTAGATACTTGAAGCTGTGTGAGCACTTTATCAGAATCTTGTTTTAAACAAAACTTTTCAGAAATTGAATTACAACCAGAAGGACATATTTTAAATATAGAGTGTGCAGATGGCCAAGAATTGCCTTATCAAGGATAGATTGAACTTTAATAGAAAATTACAGATGGATTACCAAATGCACAGCCATTGAATTGTTTATTCCTGATAACACCAGATACAAAATTTTCAACCAATACTCCAGTTTTTATTGGCACCAACATTCTACAAGAGTACTTTTAGAGTGCCAAAAAGAGTTTGGTAAACAATTTCTTCAAAAGGCTAAGCTTCACACTGGATGGTATCTCAACTTTAGATCACTAGTCGTCCGAGAAAAGGAGTTGAAAAGAAATAAGAATAGGTTAGCTTTGTTTAAGAGTGCATCACTACAAAAGATTAGTTTAAGGCCAAATGAATCAAGGGAGATAATTGGCTATACAGACAAAGAGCTGAAATACCCGAACACTACAGCCATAATACATGAAACAGAGGACAGTGTAATACCATCATTTATTGATATAACACCAGCAGTAGTTCATTACAATGAGAAAAGGACAGAGGTCAAGGTCAGTATATCAAACTTAACTACCAACACCATAACTATACCACCAAAGGCCATAATATGTGAAATATAACCAGTTACGGTGGCAGATGAAGTATTTGATAAAATTCAGGAAGGCAATAAACAAGATGAAGTTCTACAAAGATTGAACATAGCTGAAAATCACATTTGAAATGATCAGCAAATACAACAATTAAAGATTTATTGAGAAGACATAAAGACATATTTTCAACAAGTGATACAGATATTGGACTTTGTAATCTGATCAAGCATAGGATTGACCTTCTGGATAACACCCCCTTCAAACAACGAGACCGGCGTATACCCCCTCTATGTTTGAAGAAGTGAGGCAACACATAGAGCAGTTGTTATCTTGTGGCATAATAAGACCTTCTTTGTCTCCATGGACATCTAATGTAGTCTTAGTTAGGAAGAAAACAGGAAAACTCAGGGTATGTGTAGACTACAGAATGTTAAATGAACACACAGTTAAGGATTCTTATGCACTACCAAGGATGGAAGAGGTATTTGACTGTATGCATGGAGCAAAGTTCTTTACAACAATGGATATGAAGTCAGGGTATCACCAGGTTGAAGTGGAAGAAGCGCACAAGGAAAGAACTGGGTTTACAGTAGGTTCTATTGGATTTTAATGAATATAATCGGATGCCTTTTGGTCTTACCAACTTGCCAGCCACCTACCAAAGATTAATGGAAGAATGTTAAGCCGACCTCAACTACAAGATCTGTGTTATTTATCTTGATGACGTTATCATTTTCTCAGAAACATTTGAAGAGCACTGGGAAAGATTAGACATCATTTTGACCAACTTTAAGGAATGTTATATGAAATTAGCACCTGAGAAATGCCACTTCTTCAGGCAACAAGTAAACTTTTTAGGACATGTGGTTAGTTCCAATGGTATTGAGACAGATTCAGCGAAGATCGACACAATTCAGAAATGGCCTATACCAGCAAATTCAGATGAACTACGCTCATTCTTGGCTTTTGCTGGGTACTATAGGAAATATGTTAAGAACTTTAGTACTTTGATAAAGCTTCTTTCTAGCCTCCTTCCACCAACTGCAGTAAAGAAAGGATCAAAGAAGTCTGAAGTTAATTGGAAATGGACTGATCAAAGGATATTTGACCAACTCAAGGAAGTCTTGTCATCATCTCTATCTTAGCTTACCCGGACTTTAGTTTACCTTTTGAGCTGCACACAGATGCAAGTACCAAAGGACTTGGTGCGGTGTTGTATCAAAAGCAAGGAGATCAGAAACGGGTTATAGCATATGCCAGCAGAACACTTAACAAATAGGAACAAAATTACAGCGCATTTAAATTGGAATTCCTAGCTTTAAAGTGGGCACTAACAGAGAAGTTTTCGGACTATTTGGCATTAAATTATTTTTTGGTTCTTACTGACAATAACCCTTTGACCTATATTTTGACGTCAGCAAAATTGGATGCTACAGGACAGAGGTGGGCATCAGCATTGGGAAATTTCTCTTTTGATATAACTTACAGGGCAGGATTGAAAAATGCCTCTGCCTTCATTCAACATAAACATAGTAGAGCCTACTGAAGATGATAATCAGGACTAGGCTCAAAAAGATATGAGGGAAATAAGGAAAATGCAGAGGCAAGATCATCTTATAGACAGATAGAGAAGGGCCATAATAGATAAGAAAATGCCATCAAAAAGTTGGAATTAGGATGAACTAACTATGAGGAGACAATTTAAAAATTTGAAAATGAAAAGAGGCATTTTGTTTTGAAGTGTCAAGGCTCAGAACACAGAGATAGAACAACTTGTTCTTACTGATTGTTACAGAAGTGAAGTATTGAAAGGACTTCACAATGATGTTGGCCATCCTGGAAAAGAGAAAAAGAGCCACACAACACCATATCACCCTCAAGGCAATGCTGGTCCTGAAAGGTTCAACAGAACTTTACTTGACATGCTAGGGACTTTGGAGAATTAATAAAAACATGATTGGAAGAAATACATTAATTCATTAGTATTTGCTTACAACTGTATTCTACATGAGACTACAAGGATATCACCATATGAGTTAATGTTTGGTAGAAAGCCGAAGCTGCCAAAGAATAAACAGAAGAGTCAATATGATAGGAAAGCTAAGGCTGTAGAAATTTCAGTTGGTGACAGAGTATTGGTTAGAAAACTAGCATTTGTAGTGAAGCACAAGATTGAAGACAAATTTGGAAAAGAAGTATATGAAGTAATTGAAAAGCCCATACTTGACCTTCCTGTTTGTCAAGTACTTTCGTAAGATACCAGAAGAGAAAGAACACTACAATGGAACCATTTGTTGCTTTTAGAAAAGTCAGAGGATAGAGTTGATGCGAATGTTGAAAGGCAAGGAGACATGGATGATAGTGATGATGTTATTAAACATAGAGAAGTAGATGTAAATGGACTTAACCAGGAAACACAAGGTGACGTCACAGATGAAGATGATTCTGAAAGTGATATTGGTTTTGTAGTAGGAACAAACCGGAATGGGGACGCCCATGTTCCAATCACAGGTCAGAATACAACAAAAGAGACGGCTGTTGAAAATTAATGAGATTCACAACTCATAGAAGTTGTAAATGAGAATTTAGGATTAGGGTTAGAAGATGATGTAAGTTTAAATGTTAATGATAGTGATTTACACATTTATCATGATATGAAGAAACTGATGGAGAGGACATGAATTAAACAGATCATCAAAGCAACAATGAGGAAGAAGGAACAGATATCAGTATTTTATTGGGCGAAACCATTGAAGACAAAGACGTAACAGTAGTGAAACAACCTGCAGCAGAAGCAGATATTACAAGAATAGAAACAGAGGAAGAACATAAACCATTCGCAGATGCTAGTGAAGAGTATAGACCAGTTCCACAGCCAAAAAGAACAGGCAGAACAAGGAAACCACTAGACAGATATGGCGATTATTTTTATCCTTCTCACCAGATGACAGTAAGACCTGTTGATAACAGATTGAGATTGCAGGCACTAGAGTCTCTGATGAGATCAGGTATTGTAAATGAAGTTGAAAGTGATATAGCTCATAGAATGATAGAAGCAATTATGAGTAAGAGTAATCACTAAAATGTACATTTATGTTATGCTTCACAGTAATTTTTAATTTTTGTCAGTTTATCAAGTGAAATGTGTTTCACTTCATTTTTTATATATCAGTTCTTTTATTGGATTGAACAGAGAACTGACAATAATTTGTTTTAATTTTTTTTGTATATGATGTTGCATTGTACTGTATTGATTCTGAGAATGATATTTGAAGAGATCAGGATCTTTAAAGTTGTTTTCATATTTTTGTTCATAAATATGTATTACTTGAACATTTCATGAGGTGTTCTATATAATTATTTTGATATTGTGCTATGCAGATGTAAACATTAGTTCTTACTGTGTGAACTGATGTATCAGAAATTGTAATGATAAGGATGTATAACTTCAGAGAATAAGTTACATTTGTCTGTAGGACATACATAGATGGTTGGTATGTAGCCAACTGTATTTTACAGTTCTGTGTAGTTATAATGTAAGCACTTTTTGTAATTTTATTGATAATGTAGCATTTTTACTTTTAATTGACATGACAAATGACGACACGTCATTTCACCAAGCAGGGGAGTGTGTGACCGGACGGATTTTCGACGGAATTTAGTCTGACTTTATGTATCTCGGTCTTGTATTGATGTTTGGATGACTTCGGATGTTACTGTCATGTTCAATTGGTGAATTGGTTTCTTCTGATAGGCTTATCAGAGTGAGTTCACCTTTTCGCGCGGTTTTATTGGGTAATCCGTGCGCAGGGATTTATGTTCAGTTGGAGAGGGAAATCTGACATGGTCAGATCGATGTATTAGTTTTAATACTTAAAACCTTTTATTTCATAAGGTATTATGGATTGGTTTGTATATTTGTTGTTTTCACTGTATTGCTTTCCTTTTGGTTTAAAATACTTGTGTATCATTCATTAGTTTGCATTTGGTTTAATTACGAAATTCGCATAAACGAAAAAATTTGCATTTCATCGTGTACGTAAGAATTGAAATGGCGGCATAGGACTTTTTAACTCGAAACTTAACTGAATTGATGTAACAACACATTTGTTTCTATCTTCACACTATTAATTTGCAGACAAACTGATAGCACAGGGTGAGAGTTCCGAGACATGAATGGTTAGACGGTCAGTACCATATTCTGGTAAGTTCAGTACAGACTGTTAATGTACATGTATATATTATATATGTTGATATATGTTGATTTAAAGGTATCTTTTATGCTTGTTACTTTAATAAGTTAGAATAAGATGTTAATTGATTATAATGCAACTGTTAGTGTAAACAGGTAAAGAGGCCACTAGACACTTTGGGCTAAGCCCATTTGTATAACTCATTGATGTAATGGCAGCCATGATCATTGTTGACTTTATTCTCATACTTAGGATTGTTTGTTTTATGTATACTTTCAGGTTGTCACATAAAAAGCTTCAGGAATATTGATGTTAAGCTCGCTATACTTTTTGACACTGCACTGTATGTTATCTGGAAAGAAAGAACATAATACAGAAAGATGAACCCATCCCCGTTTGGTTGTTTCTTTAACCAAAAGGACTATTCCTTTAAACCCTAAAAGAGGCCCAAGTAACATCTGTATGTCGTATTATATTCGATCTTTAGAGGAGATATCGATACTGTGATAATGGCGACCTCTGGGTATGACAAGGATAAAGACGATAGTGCTTATTGTCCTGTTTGTTTGGATATTTTCAAAACACCAAGAATCTTGCCTTGCTCGCATTCGTTTTGTCATTCATGTTTAGTCAAATGTGCAGAAAAAGTGAAAAACAACGAGATATTTCAATGTCCCATTTGCCATGGAGACACGAAAAAGAAGAGTTGTGTTTTACCCGCAGAAATGTGGATCACAGGATTTCCCGTAAATATTGCTTTAATTTCTGAAATAGAAATGGAAAAACATAAGATAGAGATGAAGAAGAGAAAAGATATAAAGTACTCTTCTCAAGAAGCGACAGAGACTCTGCAAACAGACATTGAAGAAAATGCCATGCCCGATGCTATCGATTGTGTACCATGTCTACGTGACAAAATGCGTATTCCTTCAGCTTTGTTTTGTAATGAATGTAGTGAAGCTTTATGCGACAATTGTGTGAAATATCATAGGAAAAATAAGTTCACGAGTAACCATAAACTGTTTAATTCAAAGAGAGATAAAAAAGAAACTGAAAAACTGGAGTTCGTAAACAATCTGACAAAATGTGTGAATCACTCCACTGAAGAGGTGAAATACATTTGTAGATATCATGATCAGCTATGCTGCAACAAATGTGCTATAGTTACTCATAGAAAATGTCACGACCTTGTTTCCATTGAAGACGAAATAGACGGTAACACGAGTATTAAAGAAAACATAGAAAAATTGGAAAGCCACGCCAGTAAGCTATTAGAGCACGAATTGAAACATAATTCAGCCTTAAATGAATCCGAACAATGCGTTAAAGATGAACTTCATTGTATCAAACTCCAAATGGATGACGCATATCGTGTCTTTGAAGAAAGTGTGATGAAACGATATTCAGAGGAATGCCAAAGAATGCGACATTTGACTTCGATGCAGTCTATATAAATTGGTAGTTTTATAGATGATTTAAGCCTGTCAAAGGTAAATGTTTTAACAGCATCACGGCTTGGGCAAAATCTGCATTTATTTATTTTGCAAAGAAGAATGAGGTTCGAAATGGAACAGCATGTTCAGAGGTTAACACAGTTACACAAAAGTTCAAACTGCACAAAACTATTCTTAGCTGGGAAAGAACATGCCGCCGACACTATAATCAAATCTCTTAACAATAGTTTTTCAGTTAAACAACAATCGTCTAGAACGTCTCTTCCCGCATTACCTACGTTTGCAGTACCAAGGACTAAAAGCTCGAACAAACGTGATATCACGATATTTGGGCAACCAGTTCCTGGCGGAACATTCAGCGGTTGTTCATATCGGTGAAGAACAATTTAAAAGCTTCTTCTGATGCAGAAAGGAAATGTGTTAAAACAATACAACGATATGCATTATATTTTGGTAAGCCAAATAGAAAATTTATCTCAGCCTTCAACTGCTTTGGTGACGGAGTTATATGAAAATTGAACGTGCATGCTTATGGGTTTTTTATGATTAAGTGTTCTTTTGTTGTGCATGATGTAATCAATGTATAGTGTAACCTTCGGTATTTTGCTTTGTATAATTGTATTTATCATAATCCTAATATTCCTAGTACATTTTGTATTCCTATCAGACGAATATACTTAACACACTGGCGCTTTGAAATGAATGTCAAAGATTTCGGATACCAATTAAGAAACGAATAAATAGCAATCATGTTTGGTTGATGATAAGTCTGGAAAACAGTCATTATTACTTCTACTGGTATTTAAAATAAGGCTTTTATGATACGATATGTGACCGATCTAAATAAAATAAAATATAACATTTTATCCTGTATCCGGATTGATGTATCGACGCAAGCATCATTTTGCCATAGTAACTGTACATTGCTTAGAGAATTTATCTTATTTTATTTGATGCTTTTCCAACTTTTGTTAATATTGTTCTGTTTTGTTGCTTCTAAAATGACAAATGTAGTCTTAATTAAATGTTTAAAGATTAAGGATAAGCTTTCTTAATTCCATTAAACATGTGAAAAAAAATACTTGTCTGTAAAATGTAGCGAAAACGGGTTCACTGTTGTTGTTGTTGTTGTTGTTGTTGTATGAGTTTAACGCCCTTTTACAGACGTATTTTTGTCATTTTACAAGCGGGCAGTTTACTTTACAATCTTTCATTTGAATAACCCTTTCTAGATCCCTATCCTCCGTAAGAAACTGCCAACTTTCTTTAAAGAGTCATGGTCGGTAGCAGGGCTCGAACCTACAGTATGATCCTCAATCTATGTGAGGTTACAGTGATTTTAAGTCAGTGACTCTAACCACTCGACCAAGGAGGCGGAGTAACTTGTCGTTCGCACTCAATTTGAACTGCAGTAAAGGAATTTAGCGCAGAGTCTAAAAGTAAAGATGAGGAAAAATAATGTTTAATTTCGGATATTTTGTCAGAAAATACAAATTTCGCAACGAAATTGCGCTTGTTGGCCTGGGGCTGTGAGTCCCTAGTCCATAGTTATGATACCACATTTCAAAAACCGTAGATAATTTAACTGTTAAATGTGCTGACAACAACTGTAAAACTGCACTATTGGAAAGTAATTAAAGATATACCAGATCAAGCTGCTGTTTGAATATAGCACACGATAAGATCATGTTACAAATAAAAACAACAGTGCAGACAACTTCAAACGATTGCGGGCTCCATTACACGTTTTTTTAACTGGATAACTGCGCTGATAATGTCAACTTGCGCTTATTACGGAAAATAATTATAAGCATATCACGAAAAGTACGGATATCTACGGAAGGTACGGAGCTCGCTATAAGACGTAGTTTGATTTTCAATTTAATGATGTTTTTTTTATTGAAAACCTTATTTACGAACGATTTCATCTTATTGATCAATATATTTCTTTTAGAAAAAGATTGAATTTGCGTTCATTCCCGACAGATAAGTCATGTGACATGATTTTTCGATTTTGGCTGAAAGACTCTCCATATGCCTGCAACAAGTTTGCACATAACGCTGCCCTCGATCAGTTAATCGCATCAAATTAGTAACATTTCTTTACATCATTTTGATACAGTACATATACTTTTATGCCTTGTAATCATTATAAAGTGGTGTAAACCTAGGAACATGCATAAAGGTTATATTAATATGCCGTTACTGAGCACTGGCAAATATTGGTAAATAGCGCTGCCATTCATCAACTACAGAAATAAAATATATTTGTGTCTGCGCATCTTTCAGAGCCACTCCTGTTTTTTGTAGTCCTGTTTGGAACTGCCAGTGCTAGCCCGTAAAAATCGGATCATTTTCATGCAGGTGTATAAAGACATCACAATATCAGCTTTTAAAAATCTAGAAAGCGGCTAGTGATCTTGAAATTTAAGAAAGGACTCTACCAAGAAAGGAATGCTAGATAAAGATTGCATCATAATAATTATGTAAATTTAACCGTGATTTGCTATCATACAGATTTGTCTTTGAAAAAAAGTAAATAACACTAAAATTTCCTCTCAATATCTTCCGTATTTGTATTTTGTAAGAACAAAATAAAGTAATGTGTTATGACTGAAATTCAACAATAAATGTAGTATAGATGAAGCAAGGCCGAATAATTCATGATGTCCCATTACATGTCATTAAGTAATTTGTGTTAATTCTTAACGTTGTTGAATAGGGACAAAATATCTGATTTGTAAGACCTGTTTTTGTTGGTGAGTTTTGATAGACCAATCGGCGTTCGTCTTTGGTGTCCGTCTTTCGCTTTGAATAAAACGAAGACGCTGGAAGCCATGTGTTTTTCGGTTTTCGGAGATGTTTCAAGTTATAGGTATTTCTTATAGTAAAATGCTATGATTGTAATACCAACAAACCGGCACAAAAAGATTATGTGAACCTTATTTCCACCAAGCAATGTGTTGTCCCAGGCCTCCAGCACTCACAGCGCTTTGATATTTTTAATAACAGTGTCAGGTTGTAAAGAAAAGTCGGACTTTTTTCCAGAAAATAAAAAGTAGAAAAATCGGAATATTCTTATTTATTTAATGATATGCATCATATCATTTTCATTTCAATAACCAACATTGATTGTTTTATTTACAAGTATAATCCAACAATTTTAACTTCCTCTAATCGTAATTGAATTATTCAGGGTGGGTGACGTGGAATCTAAATAGACAACACGTAATATTGAGTAAAGTGCATAATCAAATATTTCATTATAACGAATTTTCTAGCATGCTGTTTCTTAAATTTTTTAAGGACTGTTCCCGAAATAGACTTTTCTTTAGGCACATCTACCACTACTTGAACGCATGGGTTCATTTATGCTGAATACTATTGCGTGTAATACCTTTTTACATTGTGTCATTCTCTTTGCAAAAGATAAATGGCGGACTCCTTTAGTTTGTTGTACTCAAAGACCTCCCTGATGTCTGGGCATCCATGACTGCGTCTAACCGACAGCGAAATGCTTCAATATGGAACGCCATGGCCGTCTTATAATGACTTGTTTGCTTATATGCTATATGCAGCAAATCTTTTATTATATATTTAATTATATTCGGTAGATAGTTCATTATGTGTGGTACAAGCTACTTTATATGCTGTACTTTCTTTGTTACATGTAGTACAACTCTTCTTATATGTGGTGGTACTGTCTTTATATGCAGTGCATTTGAATTTGTGTGCGGTACAAACA
>JAUMHA010375544.1:0-12903 GCA_032359765.1 Saxidomus gigantea
GCTAGTAGAGAAATTTGATGATTTAGTTATTGTAATTTCAGTTAAAGGTGTATTATCTTCAGTCAGCGAATTCTAAAGCCTTTAACTTAGTGCTATCCATCTTCGTGTTGACGTTATACACCATCACTCCGCTCATAGCATTGAAGAAATCTGTTTTTGAGCTTGTCCTTCCTACTGTGCGACCTTTTCTTCTTGGTTTATAGTCTTGTCACACACTGTTCATACACGTCACATGCGAAAGATCACATTAGTATTTCAATGATGGGAACAGTTTCAATTTTCATAAATACATTGTATAAATATTGAGCCTGTTGTCTCCAGTGCGAGGTCTCAAGAGAATGACTTGATCTCACCTGTCTAGTAGATTGTAGATATCTTTGCGAAGACTACGTTCTATAAATTCATTTTTTAATGTTACTACAACTATGAAAGCTTCTGATTGTATATTTTCAAAGTTTTTTATTCATATTTGTAACCTTTGTTGAACTATGGCTGTGAATTTTGGGGCACTTGGAAAGTGAAGTCAGATGATTTTTATATGTTAAATTATTCACCAATACATTGTAAAATTTGGTAGCGTCACACTTTGTATTAATTGATACGCTCGAAATATATAATACTATATAAATATGTATTGGTTGCAACGAAAACAACTTTATCATATAACACTGTTTAGTAATAAAGAAAGGCAATACTTGACAACAATATGATGCCAACAGTTCGTCAAATGTGCAAAATAGTTTGCATACCTCACGGTTTGCAGATTTGCAATTATTTTCAGTCAGTTAAAAAAATTAATATATTTATACCAGTGTTATCAGTTTAGAACGGAATGTTGAGCTTGACGCTTGGCCTACATTGTTACTTTATATACAAATACTGTAATGAAATAAAAAAATTAGACGTTATATCAAGAAAAACAATACTTCTCATTATTCAAATATTGAATTTGGAAGAAATCAACGAATTTTTACTCTTTGTAATCACATTTACGTAGAACACATATTGCTCACCATCGAAAGGTTTTTTATAACGATGTCTTTTCAAAATATCTAAATTTGTTGATTCTCAATTAGTGTCCTGAAGACCAATTGTTTCTTTCCTTTGCAATTTTTTTCGTGAGCATTAAATGTCAGTTAAAGTTTGCTGAGTTCACTTAATATTTGACCAATTGTTTTCAATGTTTGTCCATTTTATTTTAGGAACTCTCTAAAATGTATGAACTTTGAAATAACTTAAAAACTATAAGTAATATGTTGATGTATAGTATCTTCCCTAATCATAAAGATTAAGCCAAAGAAAAAAAATTATACATGTAAAATTTTTGAAATAAAATGTGTTATAGCACCATTATATCGATGGTTAAACGTTTTGTGTGGATGGTGATTTATTATACAGCGTCACTGTACTATCATTTTTGGAAGAAACAAGACATTACTTGATATATGTCATTCTTGCAAGATGTCTTTATTTTGTATTTTACGTACACTTAGGCTATTTTTAACATTTTGAGTACACTATCTGTTCGTTGTATATAAAAACCTTTAATGGTCATGAAATTGCCTTATTTAATTAAGGAAACAGAAGTTTAAATGCACTGACGAGTTCCATTCCATTTCAATTCAGGATACAAAAGCTTTTTTCTTATAAATGAATACTTTGTACCCATAAATCTGTCTATTTCTGAAAATAATGTCTATACAAGGGACTGATCAAGATCAAGAATTTTAATTTTATACCTTCGCGAAAAATGTGCGTCTCTATGAGAGCGAGTATGACATTTGGTACCTGAAATTGTACCCATAAATCTGCAGAAAAATAACTGGTTTGTTGTAGTATGCCCACAGAGTCCTACTTCCCCACATTTCTGCAAGAAAAGGGATACAAATGATAGAGAAACATTTTTATATACATGTACTGATAATCATTAAAAACAAGAAGATTAGGAAAACGTTTTTAATATGTCATACAGATTTATCGAGGTTTCGAGAGCTATCTTCCTTGACTAAAACAATTTGACAAATATGGTACAATCGACTGTTCCATGTTTACTTTGTTCGTCGTTCCTCTTTTATAGGACACAATAACGAACTAAAAAAACATTTATTTTCCCTATTACTGGACAGCAGATTTTTATAGGGTATCTTAATTTTCTTTTCAAATGACCTTGAATTTTCTTGACATTCAATGATAAATTAAAAATAAAATGGGCATAAAGGCTTTCCCACAAAGATAAATTCGTGCGGAATATTAATTAATAATCCAAAAGGCAGTACCCATTTTTTCAGGAGAGATTTACTCATTTATCACCCGACAAAGTACTGTTATTATGGATAATAGCTGCTTGAATGCGTGCCTTATTCCTTTTATAATGAATATGGCCTTAAGAATCCATTTTCTTGTGGAAAAAAAGAGAGCAATTAGATGTGTATGATCATCTCAATAATACGTTTTCGCTGTTTTCATAAACAAACTAAATATCTTCTATCACCGTTTACAATGTCTCGAGTCAGTTGTCTATTTCTGAAAATCATGTCTATGCAAGGGACTGATCAAGATCAAGATTTTAATGTTGTACCTTCGCGAAAAATGTGCATGTCTATGAGAGCGAGTATGACATTTGGTACCTGAAATTGTAACAAGCAAAATGATAATGGTGTGGGAGGTCTATATGATGCATATGTGACCATGTGATGCAGCCATTTACCAGCTAAACTTGTCAATAATAATTATCTTTTTACCAGTAAGTAACTTTCACGTTTTAAAACTCTAACTTTTTACATTTTTATCTAAAAATGAAGTTGCGCTATCAGTTGGGTCAGTACTTTAACTACCACATTCAAACTTATACCTTTCTATCAATTATTGACACAGCAAAACTTAGCAAGGACAATAAACATCGCAAGGGCAATTTTCAGTTTTCAAAGATAAAGATTTAACATAACGGTTGGTGTAGAAGGTCTAATCTGATATTCAAATAAAAGTATTCCGAAAAGGGCGTTCTCCTGATAAGTTTAAGCAGATTGATTAGACACATCAAAACTTTTTTTTCGGAATATTATATACACATTAAATGCTAAGTTTGTCCATTGGCTTGACAAATATCATGTCAAAGATTTAAGTTTAAAGACACCACACATTAACATTATACAATTAAAGACTAGTTTTGAGGTCAATACATAGTCTTGCGGACCTGTTAAAAGTGATACTGAACGAGAACGAAGTCCGAAGTCAATATAATTTTGAACAGGTTCGCAAAATATTTATTAACCGAAACATTAGTCTAAAATTATTATATCGTAGACCTCATAAAGAGTACTGGAAATCATACGAAAATATAACAGAAATGAGGTCTTAAAATCCGTGCAGGTGTACACATCATTTCCAGGTCTACATATACTTTTGCAGAAACGGAACGTGAGCGCTTTCGGCCAATCAGGATTAAGTATTTATGACAGGTATTTGATATAAACGTATTTGACCCCCTTTATATATTTTCTAAATTTTCCTAAGTTATCAAGAAATGCATATTTTATATATAACACATCAAATTCGTGTGACTAAATAATTTGTTGAAGTATAACATAAGGGAGTCTAAAACATATGAGTGCTTTTTGTTATTTTTTATAGATGTAGGTTGTAAAGATTATGTAT
This sequence comes from Saxidomus gigantea, assembly GCA_032359765.1. Taxonomy (NCBI): domain Eukaryota; kingdom Metazoa; phylum Mollusca; class Bivalvia; order Venerida; family Veneridae; genus Saxidomus; species Saxidomus gigantea. The sequence goes on from JAUMHA010375544.1 coordinate 3,655, forward strand.
TGCAGTTCGTGAGAGTTTTCGTCAGAAAAAAAAGTATCAATTGTGAAAACAAGCTATCAAATTTAACTTGGAATTAACATAAGAGAAATATTGGAAAAGTTGTACTAAACTAATGCTATGAATATATCCTACCAAAATAAAAATTACAGAAAAAAACCAAAGATATATTTCTTCATCACTTTTAACTTTCTTCGCATTTAAGGTTATATAACTTTTAAGCTCAAGTAGATCATGACTTTTTACTATTTAGATCTACTACAGTAAAATGTGTAAAAAGGGTATGCATTGCTGATCACTACTTATTTCTTTTTTTAAAGACACAAACATTACTGTAAATAAGAACTTTGTCTCTTCATTCTTAAATATACCGTTAAATAAGCTGAAATATATATATAGGCTGAAAATAAAAAAAGGATATTTTTTTTAAATAACGTTATAAATATAAAGGGGGTCAATTGGGGACAATATACGTTTTCGTACACATCGGTCTTGATTACTAAGTTGTAAAAAAATATCAGGATCTGACACTGCAAATGAAAAGGCTTGTTTGCTTAAACCTTAAACTGTATGTGGAGATCCAGAATATTATTAGACCGAAATGAGACATATTCGCACTAACTTAATGTTTCGCTGTTTCAAATATCCTGAGGATAAACCTAATGAGCATATAGGAATAAACTTATTAACTTTTATTCATACGAAACACGATGCGAAGTTTCACGGCCAATGCACAAAACTTAACGTTGCGGCAAATGTGCTAATAATGATGTTGTAGCCCTCGGATTTATTTTTCTCAGTTCTGTTGCAAGTCTGGTTATCACTAAGAAAGATAAATAGAACATTAGATATAATAAAATTAATTTCACTGTCAAAATGTAGCTTGAATAACTGCAATTTAAATCTACATTTCCTTATGTACATTTCTACTATAATACACGAAGGTATTAGCCCCATAATAAACAATGAAGTTGTGAATATGTTTGGTTACACCAGAGGTAAGACCAAGGTAAACTGTCATTATTTTTGGCCATCATGTTAAGACTAGTATTATAAAAAAGATAAAAGCTAAATTGATGCCCTGTTCATGCAATTTAGAATTTGCTTTGATTTTTGCCCTTTTTACCATTTCGGACTTAAAATAATTATGACAGATTTATATCATTGCATGCCCACTTTGAGTGTTATTCGGCACTCAATTTTTCAGTTAATCCATTCCCTATTATTTTCAATTTTCTTTTGAAATTGGAGCTTTTTCCCAATTAGAAGCAATAACGAGTTTGTAAATGTTTATTTTTCTCCCCGAATTTCTCAATTTGTGGCCGAATGTAACTGTAACACGTTTCACATATGAACCTCTGTCAAACCAAATGATTAATTTTAGCTTTATGATGTGAAAACAAATTATATTTTTATTTTGTGTGTTCCTTTCGTTAGAGCCAATTTGATCACTGCATAATTTTCTTCCTAAAATATCCATGAATTTTTCGGAACGTTAACTCGGAATCGAAGCATTCAACTAATTGTTTCACAATGACCAACACGAATGCAATGCGCCTGCCTAACAGATATCAAACAGAACTGATAAAAGAGCTGGCGGACTATTTATTTCAAGCATCTAATAGAAAAAACGACTTAAAATGCTATGAATTTGATATTATCGAAGACGACTTGAGTGAAACCATCTGATTATACACATTTTCAACATTTTGTTTAAACCAGACAAAAGTATTTACAAGCGATTTATTAAAAAGAATAATAAAAAGAGATATCTCATTAATAATGAGTTTATTTTCAAGGAGACACAAAGCTACAACCAAGTGAACAAGTATCAGAATTCCTACTGTCTGTAAATATGGTTATAGGAAAATCACATTATCTTCAAGAAATATATTTAGCTCCATCAAATAGCGAGACATTTGCTAGACATTAAGTGTCATGAAGAAGGACACTACTTGGTTTTACGAAAACATGTTGAACTAAATTTGCAGTGACATAATTACATGGAATCCTTGCAATACTAGTTTTTTTAGTCTAACATGTGATTTTATTGTTCATCATTTCTTTTACGCGTATTTCCCAAAGTGAAGCTCAAACTTAGGTGTCAAAAGCCATGTGGCAATCTTTCATGTCTAATGTCTCTTTTGGACGTGCAGTGTTTTGAAATTGATTTGCACTTACGTTCCATTTCAAGAGGATGTGAAGGATACATGCGTTGGATTTCGTTTTATAATGAACAAGAAATTGTAACAAAGTTACCAAAATGAACTAAATCTAACAAAAAGTCTTTGAATATGATAATTTTACATATGATACTAACTGACTGTTACAATTTACTATCAGAGATACATATGATGCCCGTTTGTAACATATATTTTGCATTTCTGATCACGTTGGTTGCCGATATGTAGCATTTGTTGCCGATTGTTACATTTGAGTCGTGCGATAACAGTCGTTAAAAAAAGCAAACATGTTGCAGCAATATGCCTCTGAAACAGAAAGAATTGCGGGAAAAAAACATCGTTTACTAATGAAACTTGACCTTTCTACATAAACTATCATGCGTTTTGTTCTTGATCCAAACATGGTTGCTATTTATCAAAATTTCTATACCGAATATCCTCCCACACACATTTTTGGTCGCAAATATGAAACATATAATCACTACTTAATAGAAAACAACAGGGCTATCATAAGAAGTGATTACCTCTTTTATCTTACAGAATAGCTGTTGTTACGGGTAATCGATCTTGTTAGGGCATGCAGTGCTTTTACAGCAAATTGCCTGTATAATGTTTGCAGAATTTTTATTCAGACTGTTTATATTTGAGTCCGGTTAAAGTCGGTAACAAGTTGAAATTAAAATAAAAAAAACCAACATATTCTTAATGGTTCGGCTTTTAAATGTGATGGAAGACCTGGGGTGCTCGAACGGCATTATTCTAGCGATGACTTTCATGAAAATATCAATTCACCATACATCTTCAATCAAACGCAATGCTTTATAGGTTTAACATGCATACTACTAACATATTTAGTCTGCGTTGCCTGCTTGAAAATAAAATGACCTTTCTTTTAGGGGAAAATCGCGAGCTTCTTTAAATGATCGATTGCTCTTGCGGGAGTCCACGCAACTTTGAAGATTCTGTGGTTTTAAATTAACTATCGCATATTTCGAATGTTTAACAAAAGATTGAATTTCTGCGGGTTAAAATGCAATCTTAACTACATGTACTATTTAAAAGATGTATTTATGGCGTGCAAGGATTGAAATTGTTCTCCGAACTGAATAATATCACATGTTACTCACATGTTTCTCAGTCCAAGATGAAACATTAATAATACGAGTATTGCAGATAGATACTTTGTAAAAGAAAAGATAAACAAAATTAAAATAAAGTAATGACAAATAATTCTAATTTGCTTTAGTGATATTCCGCCATAACACACTACCTATGACAGACACTTTCCACGTTTCTAGAATTACTGTTATGAGGTATCTAAATCTTTCCCCCCAAAAAGCTATTAACATAATTACAATACGACTACGCTGTTATCAAATGATCTAGTAATTGAAGGCACTCTAAACAGATTACTTCTCGCTAAATATTAAACCGCTTATAAAAAAGACAACAGCCATATATTAAGGCGAAATTACGTCATTCATCTTCCGGCAAATTGCTGTTATTACTGATAATAACTGTTGGAACGCTTGTGTTATTCTTATTATAGGTAGTATGCTCGTAAAGTGATATTACCCTACGAATAAAGTAATTTTAAGAAACACATTAATGACTGTTTTATACTCCTAGAAAATTGAACAATGTCAAAATTATGACCAAAACATACGAATCTGTTTAGCTTGAATAAATGAAATAATAGAATATATGTCAAAATCTTTGTTGACTATCCTATTCAAAATTGAAAATCTATCTTTTCTATCATGAACATTTTGAATTATATATGTTAATAACAGAAATAAGTCAGTGTTACAAATTTCTTACAAGTTTTCAAAACATCTACTTTGTTTTTCAGCACCATTCTGTGCCATAGCTCAATATGGCAATTTTGAAGGGTAATATAAATTTAAGAGTCAATGTGTGTAAGTTACAAATGTAGCGCGTCATTTCTGCCAATCACAAGCGAAGATGAGTTTTTTAATACTTTTTTAATTAAATCTAAATTAAGTATATATTTTTAAACAATTGACAAAAATTGTTACGCCGTTGGTTGTCTATTGTTGTAAAAAATAGATATTTTTGAATGAAACTTACAAACAAATTATGTACTTCGCTTCGCTACTTTAATTAGATAAACTTTTTATGCAATTGACATTGTTACGGCGTGGGTTGTCTATTGTTGAAAAAAATAGATATTTTTGAATGAAACTTACAAACAAATTATGTACTTCGCTTCGTTAACCGACCAAGTAAAAGTTTGATATCTGAATTGCAGAACCGATCAAATCTTACTGATTATAGATCGGGAAGTAAATTTGAAAGATTTCAGTACTTATACATGAAAATCTTATTTGCGAATGACATGGTTAACACAGCAGAATAAGATTATGGTTAAGTGACCGTGTTATTTGTTTATAACATTAAATATATCGAGACATGGCAATTTACTGAAAAACATTAACATTGTAACTTTTCAATCGAACAATTGAAAATGCAGATCAAATTTACCTTTTTTAGTCCCGATGTTTCGTTCATCTTTTAAAGACAGGCAATTTGAAGTTCAACTTTGAAGATCGACCGATTGTTGAGATAATCTATTTTTAGCACACGCCGTTTCCTATAAATCAACAAAAACCCGTCGATTTTTTTCTTGATGAAATTTAGTAGTGTGATAAGACAAATCAAAACTACATGCAAATGAAACGAGCTTGAATAGAAGTCGATGGCATCCACTTGAAGTATTATTTAAGGATCCAAAGGGTTCAAATAGAAATAGAAGGCCTCATAAAATAACCTATACTATTTGCATCAATGTATATTCCAAAGACTGACATTCACGAAATAACTCTGAATCATGTTTCGTCCCGCAAAATGGTAGGATGAAAATGCAGATGTTAAAGATTGTTATATTGATGTTGACACAAGAAGCATTTATACGAAACGTGGGAATGTGGTATCATTGGCCTAATGATAATTGTTTTAATGCCAGTAAGTAATGTATCAATCAGAAAATGCATGTGCAAGCAGTAGATATAAAGGGAAAGTGAAAGTTGAAAATTTGACGGAAAAAGCTATCTGGATTTTGTTTAAACTGCAATTTTGTTCATTTAATAATGCGATTGTTACCTCTTGTATATACATTTGTCTCTTATAAAAGTGATACTATCGTTCAAAGGGATCCTCACAATTTTAAGAATAACCTTTATCACTGATTTATACATTAAAACAATTGAATATTATTAAGATTATGACCGATACTTATGAATATGTAATTAGAGTAACTTCATTCTTATTGAATACAGTAACTAAAAAAGTTAGTCAAACTCACTTTTGATGTTTCTAGTCAAATTTTAAATGCAAGTTGTAGTGTTAGATACGTTTTCATTTCTAACTGTAGATAACAAAATAACTCAGTAAAACTTGTTCTTTACATGGTTTCAAAAATTCATTGAGTTATGAATATCTTACTAGACCATGATGCAGCTTGGCTTTTTAAAGCATCTGGTCCTCAGCATTTGGTGAAAAAAACCAAGATTCTTCGAACTGTCTAAGTCAACATATTTATATCAAATTCAAGAATTCCCGTATACATTCCTGTAAAGTGTTTCTGTATTTTTATAAAATTATACGCTACGAGATTATACAGCGTTACAAAAGCCTTTGAAATCCCACTTAAACCTCATAGTGTAGTGGTGCCGTCAAACCAGACCCACCAACATATTCAATAAATTTTCTCAAACTGCTATCATGTTGATTGTCAAGTGTGTTGTTGATTCTAGCATTTACTTTCATATACATGTATTATTTTTTAATATCTTTTTATTTTATATCAAATTGAATTTTTTAAGAAGACACTTTGTGCGAGCAGCTTTAAAAGGTAATACTTTTAAATTATCAAAAGCAAGTTCCCACAAATTTAAGAAAAGGCGTCTTACGGTTTACTTGGCAAAGTCGAAATTTCTCTACATTTGGTCTTTGTTAACAATGAAGTCATTCACTTTAAAATTATTATATCTAAGGGAGACATTAAAGTGTCTTGCGAACTAATGTAAATGCATTGCTGCATTGATTTCCGGCTCAGTGTGCTTTTAGAATGACAGTCATATTTAAAGAAATAGATTGTTCGAAAGATTTAAGTGCTAAGACTAAACATAAATCAGTCATTTTAGTGAAAATAACTATGAATTCAGTACTTAAGACGGCAACAATTCTCATTACTTGTATATTGGATTTTGCATCGTATATCTATGTGTGATTAAATATCCGTGTTTGGCGACAAAACGGCAATATAAAAATGTGATATTCAAGAAGTTGACGGATATTAAACCACACATACATGACGTTACATAACAACGTCAAAAGAACTATTATATATACCATATGTGGCAGTAACAGCATGAGTCATGTATACTTTGTAATACATATTTGACCATGTATATAACAGTTAAAACAATTAAGTATTAAAAAAATAATCGTTAGATCTGAATACAGTTTTAGATGGTAGAATTGGAACAACTACTGGAATAGAGATCATCTTAAATAAAAGAAAATCACATAAAATACAGTTGTGCTAATTATAGTGCACCTTTGGAACCTTGTCAAACAAATGAGTATCTAATTTCAACGTAAGCGTAAACGAACGAAACAAAGTGTGTGCAATTGAATGTCTGCAAACAATTTATGTTGTATGAATGTGAAAACAAAACTGACAATTTCAACCAAAACAATGTTACGCTTTGAAACCCTGATTTGAAAATTTATCAGATTTTGGCTTTCATTGATTTCCTATTTGTAACATCCAATCAGCTGCATCTCGAGGGCTGGTCTGTTAAGGTAAATGTTTGTTGTAGTATTTGCTGAAATCCGATTGATGAAAACGTCTTTCTTAAAATACATTTGAGTATCACTGAGGCTAACAAATTGATATCAAATTAACAATTTATAAGTAATTAAAGCAAGATCTATAATGGAAATTATATTTCAATTTATGACAGTTATTCTAGCTGTTGGAGCAGCCGTTGACGTGGATGATGATGTATTAATGGTCAACGTTGAGGTAATGTATTTCTAATAATAAATCAAAATAACTAATTATTGAGTAGTACATTTATCAATGCATATGCGAAAATCACATCATTATGCTGTAATTATTATTACTTTTCTATAAAGATATTTCAGCGGCATTGAAGCAAAAAAATAAGAAACGGTATATTTTGCGCCCATTTATTGCAATAGTGTTGTCAAATAATTATCATACTGTAACAGGGAAATGATACTAAAATTTGTTATTTACTCTTACATTATTTGTTATGGTGAAACGCGATAACTGAGCTGTTTTTCAGCAATTTTGTTGCATTATGAAACAAATGTTGACTACTGATACATTGAATAGGATGTGACCACCCTAGAGAATGCGAATATTGACATCGACTGTCGCATAGGTCAATATTGGTATTCTCTGGTGAATATCGCATTATATTTAATGCCGCTATATTCAATAATTGTATAATATGATGCAATAAAACGTTGTTTTAGGCTTAGGTTCTTTCAGTCAAATGAACTTTTACTAAAATTCAGTAGTTATCAAATCTGCAACTCTATTATTTATAAGAGGAAAATTTCGTATGCTTCCCGTTATTATGTGACAGGCTTTATCTATATACCTAATCAGTTGGAGATCACTGAATAAAAATTGAAGGTCCTTCTCTTTTCCATCATGTAATTGTTTGGTGTAAGGTTTTGTTTCCAGTCAGTCTGGAAGCCGAAGGCAAAACTATATAGCTCTGATGGTTAACATTATACGCTTAAAATAGCAACACGTATTTCATTATCTTTGTATTTAAAGTGGAATTATGCCCTTTTTTTTCAAGTAAAAATCGAGCTGAAATAGGTGGGTGTAAAAAGGGTAGAGGAAATAATAGCTTTTAACCCAATACAATAAACTCTTCCTGCTACCGGTACAAAATAATAACTTTCCAAATATTAATTTTCCTATTTTGACTGGGAGAGTCAATTTAAGAAATAAATAACTGCATGCAGGAGTTGCTTCCCTTCCACTGCCGAAATATCTACCGGCAACAACACTATTTACACAAGGGAGATCACTGCCAAGAAAGGAATTATTATTTTATTAGTCCATTGTTTTATTTCTAGAATACAAACTTCAAATACTACTGTGGCATTATCATTAGTTTAACACATTTAAATGCACAGCAACCGAAAATTGCTTTTATAAAACTGTCACCAAAATACACTATGTGCTGTAAGATGCGCATAATGTCACTTTAAGTACTTAAACTGTATAAACTAACTTTATAATAATGGCGACAAGGACAGACATAATCCTTTTTAACCCTTTTGTTTAATTGTTTTGTACTGTATGTCTTTAAATTTAACTATACTAACTGTTACGGAGGAGTGCCTCAATGCAAACAAGTTATTACTAACAATGTACTTGTCGAGGACAGAAGACACTTTGACAAGATTCATCTCTGAAATTAAAACCTGAATTTGTATAAAAAGCTTCTCAAGAAGCATATTACAAATATGCAAACACTTAGAGTATTCAAATCATTCTTAAATAGCAACAAAGGTATGAAGGCATGGTGTTGGGATGCTTCTTTTCACAAAATTATTGCCATTTTACGAGTAAGAAAATTTACAGCAAGAGAAATAAATTCGAAGATTTAGACAGATATTGACAAACTGCTTGCTTTTCATATAATTAAAAATTAATGTTTTATTTTTTTTCTAACAATTTCTGTTTGAATCATTTAGACACTAAGATAACTAACCACTTGAAATGGTGAATTGGGGCACACGACAAAATATTGTAGGACAGTTTTCTCCTTAAAGTGACATTATGCGCATCTTACTGCACATAGTGTACTTTTGGTGACAGTTTTATAAAAGCAATTTTCGGTTGCTGTGCAAGTAAATATGTTAAACTAATGATAATGCCGCATTAGTATTTAAATTTGTGCTTTAGAAATAAGAAATGGACTAATAAAATAATAATTCCTTTCTTGGCAGTGATCTCCCTTGTGTTATTAGTGTTGTTGCCGGTAGAGAT
>JAUMHA010375555.1:0-25893 GCA_032359765.1 Saxidomus gigantea
GGGGGAAATTTACAATACTAAAATTAAAATCATCCCTCTTGTCATAAATTTTGGTATGTATAATATTGTTATAAATATAGAGATGTAAATCTAAAAATGAAGCACCAGTATCCAAATTGTTAGTTTTAATTAACTGGAGTTATATATCACAGACATATCACACATGTTAAATTACAAGAGTGTAGCAAAAGATTCATAGTAGGGGCATCACTACTGATTATTGAACTCTTATTAGTGATATATAGAACCTTTGAAAATGGCGGCATAAGAATTGTAAACTTAGACACGTTCATTACATCAATGAAAATTACTTGTTTAAGAAGGTTTATGAGATATAACTCAAAATACTTCAATCTTTTGCAAGATATGCATTTTTCAGTTTCTAGATTTACCCATCTTGGTGGCAATCAATTTTGGAAAAAATGTCTTTCAAGGATTTGAAAAACTATGCAATCAGGCACCAAAAACGTAGGATGATTTTTGTTCAGTTCCTAATTGGTACAATATGTTTACGATTTGGGGCAGACGTTATCTCTATCCGTTGTATTTACGAAAATATGTGGTACTGGTAAATGACTTACTAAATACAAATGAAAATTTCCTGTCTTTTAACAATTTTACTGGAATTTGTAATAATCGAACAAACAATTTGCAATATCAGAGTATGATTGAATCAGTAAAACAATATCTGAACACTATAGGTATTCAGACTTTGGCCAAACATATCTTGGTCCACTTATTGTGGGACTGCCAGGTAGTAAATACTTTTTGGAACGAAGTGAAATTGTGGATCACCACCAAACGCCCAAGTGTAGATATTAATTGGACAAAACCAGATATTATACTGGGTAACAAAAGTTATAGATCTGCTCTTTCCAATTTAATTATTCTTGGTAAATTAAGTATATATACGTGTAAAATGAGGAACACTTTTCCAAGCAATATCTACTTTCAGCAACAAGTACGTTTAATGTTGGAAACAGAAAAGTTCAATGCAAAGAAAATTGATAGAATTCATAATTACATTAAAAAGTGGACAGATTTTAGGAATTTGGTAGGAGAAACTGAGATATGAGTGGTGGGTAGGTTTCAGATTTCTGTGGTGCTGCCTTTTTTCCGTTTACGGGTTTTCTGTACCTTTTTTCTCTCCTTCTTAAACAAAAAACAACAACATTGTTTTTACAAAAAATATTTTAACATTAAGTTTTGAGAAGTCTTTAATTCATAGGGACTATAGGATTTATAACTGGTCATACATGTATGAATATGTCTACCTTCGGCCTGTTGATTTATACAGGCAGGGAATGAGAGGGGGATTAAGAGAATAACATACATGACTTTTTGTCTTTTTGGAATGGAATATTCCTTCACCCTATGTGTCTTTCTCAGAACAATACTTTAGTCATTATTAAGTAACTAATACCGTGATATAGAAAATGATGTATAGGAGAATAAAAAACAACAGCAATTCAATTCAAACAATGGCTAGTAATTTATATATTATTTTATTAGCAGGTTGTACTTTTAATTGAGAATATGTATTTACTCTGTTAAGAAAAAACAAATTACTCTTCTTGCTATAGTATAAAAAAGTTCTGTCAGGTATAGTTAAAGTAATACAAAAACTGAAATTGGATATTTTTTTCATAATTAGAAAAACATAAGAGTATCATCATTTTCGAATCAATTTACATATTTTCAATGTTCGTGACGTCGAATAGAATGTAAGTGGGCATTTAACGCACTTGCAACATGTGTAGTAGGCTCACTGACCTCCAGTCGACATAAAACGTGCACATTTTGCTATCTTGAAAGCTTCGTAATAACAACATACGTTGTGTATTTGTCTAAATTGTTTCGTCTTTCGATAGAACTATTCTTTGGTAACAAAAATCACTTGAATTGTTTGTGATTATAAGCTTCATGTACATAAAATTTAGATAAATGTGAAATTCATGGTTCATGCCGTCACGGTTGATTGAATGTTTTTGTATAGAATTCTTAACACCTTGTGATGCAGCAATTAGTGACAAAATATAAATTTGCAAATAAAAAATTAAAAGTAACATATAACTTAAATTTAATTAAACAATTTTGAACCGGACAGAACTTTTGTCCTTAAGTATATATACAGGAAACATGAGCAAAAGTATTAAAAGTAACTTGTTGTGAAAAAACAAATTAATACAACTCAAAATATGTTCTGATGTAACTTAAAATTTGATAATAGTGATAATTATACTTGTTTCGTATAAAAATTCCGGATGGAGAGTTTATGAAAACTCATATTAGAAATATATCAACACATAATTGTTTATTACCAGTCGTGTTCTCTTCACCAATTGTGTACGATTATTTCGCTTGCAAACATTGTATCAGGTGTTTGTCAGTATATTTTGTAAAACTGTCAATTTTCATAATGATTGTAGAATGGGAAACAAACGGAGTTACCCCTTGTGGGGCCTTAAAAGTATTCATTTAGTCACGTGATTAAGACACAGTGTATTGTAAGTGTAATTCATTCAAACGGAGAAGGGGCATATTCTTCTTCGAATACAGACGAGTGCAATTTAATAGCCATACATTCATGTTATGAGATATGATATGCATAACTATACGAGACAGATTTTAATAAAAACAAAATAGACTTAACAAGCCTTATGTTCTTCTTTCAGAATTTTCGTTGAAGTTGGACATTACGGCAGGCGAAGAACCCGTAAACGAGAAGGTTCAAGATGTCTTTGACTGCATCAAAAAAGATGTATGGGATTTGGAAAGGCATCTACAAATTGTTAATAACCTCAATTTTGTTCATATTAGTAATGTTTCAATAACTAAAGAGGCAAAAATACATTTGACTTTGACGGTGCAGAGCAGCAACGAACTAGACGATTTCTACGAAGTGTCAAAACGTGTAGAGAAACCGAAACAAAACAAATTGTCAGCATGTATAACTCAATACGCCGCAGGTCAAGGAATGCAGTTGCGCATTGGTTATGCTATCGAAACCGACCTATTTTTCAATATAACCATGCCAAAGAAAACGTACCTGCTGGGTATAGCTGCTCTGTGTGCAGACGAAGGTGACTCAGACGACGACAATCACGAAGAGATTCCACCCGAAACTATCGAAAAGGAGAAATCAGTTAGGTACTATTTTCAGCTTATTTTCAGCTCAATTTTTATAATGCATTTGTATTTTCAAATCATTTTTATTGGATCAAAATGGGGCCCGAATTCGGGGTCACTTTTTCATATAGTTAAAACGTAAACATTTTTAAGAAACTTCTTGCCCGATTAAAAATTACAGATACGTTCCTTCTGTTTCCCCTTACCTAGATTTTCAAATCAATCTTTATCTGTCTGTCAAAAGCACGACCACAAGGCGGTGAGACTAGTTGTCCCTTCTGTTGTTATGCTGTCACATTTTCAATAATTGAATATTAAAACGATTCTTTAACCTACTGCCAAACTTGTGTAATAGGGGCAGTTTTGTCAAGAAAACGGTCACGAAAGTCATAACTATTTTTCCACGTCTGCATGGTAAATCAAAGGCGTAATCTCCTTTAAAACGAATCTACATGCATCCATCCAACAATAATGTTAAAGTGGTATTGATTTGTTACAATATTGCAAGTACCTAGTTGCATGTTGGTCAATTTCTTCACATAGAAAAACATCTCATACATCATCGGCTAGATTTCCCCGAGTGCCCCTGTACCTTGTATTAGAATGAACTTTATCTCTTTAAATATGATATACCAAAGACGATTTAGCTATCTGATAGTAGACTGAAGGATGCAACAAAAGTCCATCATGCCCTCTTGGAGATGGCCTTCTTGTAACAAAACTAAGAACGACTTATTAAGTCAACATAAAAAGTCAAAAAATACGAAACCTTCTCACCATCAATACGGAGGTTGTAAAATTGAAGTTTCTGAAAAGCATATTTTTTACGGTTCTGTTATATGTAGGTGAAAGATGCTATTTTAATAGGTCGTAAACATTGCTGCATTTATTCATGTGTCACACGGAAAAAATGACCGTTTTGTCTGTTGTTGGATAGCCATTGCATAAAGTTGGCTAAACAATTTTATATTTTACATTTTCAGTCTAAAAAAGTTGTCTAGTAATCAGACAGATTGTTTGACAAAGAAGCCAAAAGAAGACGAAAAAAATGTTGACCATGTAAGTAGAATTATGATTTCTTTTGATAATAAGGAAAGACCTAAAGTAAATTATATTTTTTAATCTTAACAGGTAATATAGCGTTACAACGTTCAGGACACGAGCGAAGAAACATTCCGCATTCTGTTCTGGTCTTGATGTCTTTAAGCTCATCTTTGATTTATTGCTCGAAAATGAGCTTGTACAAACTGTGAAGGTCGTCGTCATTTAAATACTACATGTTCTCTTAAAGCTCTTAAGGCCTCAGTGTATAGCATTTAGCAGGGACATTCCCTTGATAGTTATCCACAACATTTTTACATGAAGTGAATCCATACAAAGTCGCGTTGTCTAGGCAACAGAAGATATAACGTTTTTAAACTCTTCCTGTCTAAGCCTAGTTGGTAAATTTCTAAACATTATCAAAGGAATGATTCTTCGGTGACCTTCTATAAAATTTTTGTAAGAACTACATGGCTGCAAGAGAGCGTCTATAGTGTTCCTACACGTTGATACTAAAACTTATTTCTAAACCCATAGGTTAGATTTTCAAAATAGTATAAAAGGAATTATACGTTTTACACACACGCACACGCACACGCACACGCACACACACATACTCTGTCTGTCTGTCTGTCTGTCTGTCTGTCTGTCTGTCTGTCTGTCTGTATCTCTGTCTATCTCTCTGTCTGGCTGTCTGTCTCTCTCTCTGTCTCTCTCTCTGTCTCTCTCTCTCTGTCTGTCTCTTTCTCTCCCTCACATTTGTCATCAAATATCCTTGTTTCTTTCCAACCCCTTTAAACGCTTCTTACTCTATGAGTTGCGTCCACCTTTTCCTTATGTCTCATTGTTATAAATCGTTCATGATTTTGATAGTCCTTATTCTCCTCCAATGTTTGTGCTGCTTTATTTGCAGTGGTTGCCTTACTTAACTTTACACTAAACATCGATGAACCGTCGGGTCAAAGGTAACAAACGTCGTCTCAGGTTCTTTTTTTGTCTGAGAGATGTTCAGTACCAACACTCTAGCATCTATCCTGTGACAATTGCAGTTGATTCTTTTGTAGTTCCAGTTCATCTTTATCTTTTTCAAGTCTCTCACTATAACGTCAGCAAACGTTGTTGCAACTCTGCATTCCTTTCTGGTTTTCCATCTTGGGAGCTGTGTGTTATTTTATCAGGCTACCCCGTCGTTTCAACGTATCTCCGAGCGATTTAATCCATAGTCCACATTAACTAGAAATTGAACTAGTTCTAGTATGTTTGCAAATTAACTAGAAATTATCATGTCCTTATATGTACTGAGTTATATACACATTTTTCTCAAGGTTTCTTACCTTCTGATTCACAGCAAATTACGGAATATATTCTGCTAAACAACTATGATTATTAAAGGGACATACCCTATAACTGATGTCGAACTAAATAACCTCTTAAACATCAAAAATAGAATCTTTGAAAGTATTATAAGTTAACCTGAAAGTTTCAGGTATGCATTCCCAGTCATTATCGATAAAATCAGCGGTTTGAAATATACTGCAGTACCGTAGACCATTCAATAATCGATGTAGAGTTGTTGTTGTACAATTAATGGGTGGATGAGATTTATTACAGAAAGCCTCTATATTGATTAATTGTGGTAAAATGAGGCCCTTTTCGCCATAGTTTCTTCTTTGAAATTGTATTTATTTATCATTTTACATTCATAAAACACATCTATGTTTCGAGAATATAATCTGCTAGATGTAGGGAGTGTCCCTTTAACTTATAGTAAAAGGGGCAAATATTAGTATACAATCCGATATTTCATATAAAGCCAATTTTATCACATAACATTCACCTTTTATTCCTAAACTGAGAACCACTATAGCTCAACTCTTACAAATCCAATAGATAGCATGAGACCAATCGATTCACCAATCCCAGAGCAGTTGGCCTGCTCATTGGATACAGCTGATTAACTCACTAAATACCCTTATACGTCAAATATATTTCTATCATACACCTGCAGTCTATAAATATGGCTTGTTTCATTATTTACAGACTATATGTTGGACCCATAAATACTCTTAATATGGTGCTGAGCGCTATTATCTGCAATTAGCTAGCCTCTGTGAAGCTGAAGAATATCGAAGAAAGAAAAATGTTTGTGAATTTGGGACTTGGTCAGAAAGACTGCCTTGATGAAATCTAGGTCGAGTTCGAATCTGGGTCATCTGGGGTTAAAAACTTGATCACCAGGTCTAATCGTAGGAAAACATTCTGTATGCAATAGAGTTTGAATTTTTATTGGATCTTCCTAAAACTTTGTAAGAATGATTTTCTTCATGAAATTAAGGACGAGGCAATACAATCTTAAGCGCTCTGATTCTCCAAAACTCCTGGTCAGAATTTAATGATACTTCACAGATGTGATAAGTACCTTCCCTTATTGTGCATGACCCAATAATTAAGCATAAACTGTTACATAAGTTATATATACTGTGTCAGTGCGGTGTTCGGGGGGGGGGGGGGGGGTATTCATCACCTACAATGATAGCTCTAGTTGGTTTAGTGTTTTCATCGTCTGAAATAACTGACAGTTAAAATAAAAAATAAGACACTTTTTGCAATGCAGTAATGCTCGCTTAAAAGCTCCAGATACACCATCGAAATATTTCATTTGTTTTTTACACTAGAAATTAACTTCCGTGACAGACAGTATAGCGTGTTGCATGGCACAGTCCTTAGATATAGTGACTCGACTGTTATACCAGAAACCTGAAGTTGAATAGCACACTATATCAGGATGGCCTTTTAGGATCGATGAATGTCCGTCGTTCACAATTGCTTTACGTGACTTATTCTCATTAACCACTTCAAACTTGGCTAGAACCATCCTGGCATTAAAATTTGTTCAAATGGTTCAAGTTGAAGATGACCGTCGGAGTTTGAAAATCTTCTTCTTAAAACCACAGGGCCCGGAGCTTAGATAGTTGGTGTGTAACATCGTCTAGTGGTCCTCCACCAAGTTTGTTCAAATTATGCCCCGGGGTAAAAATTGGCCCCGCCTCGGTGGTCACTTGTTTTACAAAGAGTTATTTAGGGAAGTCTTCAAAATTTTCTTATCTAAAACGGCAAGTCCCAGTGTTTAGATATATGGTATGTATATATGGTACGTAGCATTGTCTAGCGGATCTCTTTCAAGTTTGTTCAAATTATGTCTATTGGGTCTAAATTGGCCTCGCCTAAGTGGTTACATATATGTAAATACTGGAAATTTTTAAAATCTTCTTGAAAGCCGCAAGGCCCGGATCTTAGATATTTTGTATGTAGCATTGCCTAGTGATCTTTTCTCAAGTTTGTTCAAAGCATGCCTCCGGGATAAAAACTCACCACGCCTGCGGGGTCACTTGTTTAACATATAAAGGGGAATTTTAAAAAAAGATTTTCAAGGCCCATACCTTTGATAACTGATGTGTAGCATTGTCTAGTGGTCATCTATCAAGTTTGTTCAAATCATACCCCATGGGTCAAAGTTGACTACGGTCGGGGGTCACTTATTTTACATGGGGTTATATAGGAAAATCTATAAAAACAATCTTCTTTTATTAAATTACAAGTCCACTGTCCCTGAGCTTAGATATTTGGTGTGTAACATTGTCTAGCAGATCTGTACCAATTTTGTGTAAATTAGTCCCTGGGGTCTAAATTGACCCATTCCGAGGGTAACGTGTATGTTAATATTGGAAACTTTAAAAAACCTTCTTGTCAAAAATGGCAAGGCCCAAACCTAAAATATTTTGAATGAAATGACAATGACAGACAATGACTAAGATTCATGAAAGGTCCGATGAAATACGCAACCTCTATTGCATACACAAGGTTTTCTATGATTTGACTGGTGGTCCTCAACTAAGTTTGTTCAAATCATGCCCTTGGAGTCAAAATTGACCACGCCCTGTGTGTCACATGTTTGACTTATGTGGGAAAAATTGTAAAACTATTTTGTTGAAAGAATTGACCTATTTTTTAGCTCACCTGAGCACGAAGTCCTTAGGTGAGATATTGTGATCGCCTGGCGTCCGTCGTCTGTCGTTTGTCGCCTGTCCACATTTAACCTTGTGTATGAAATAGAGGCTGCATTTTTCACTAGATTTGATGACTACCTTGATGAAATCTAGGTTGAGTTTGAACATGGCTCATCTGGGATCAAAAACTAGGTCACAGGGTCAAATCATAGAAAATCTTGTGTATGCACTAGAGGTTGCGTTTTTCATTGGACTTTCATGAAACTTGGTCAGTATGTCTGCCTTGATATAATCTAGGTCGAGTTTGAATATTAGTTATCTAGGGTTAAATATAGGTTACAGGGTCAAATCATAAAAAACCTTGTGTATGCTACAGGTTTCATTGGATTTTCATGAAACTTGGTTAGTTTGATTGCTTTTCTAAAATCTAGGTCGAGTTCGAACATGGGTCATCTAGGGTCAAAAACAAGGTCACGGGGTTAAATCATAGAAACACCATGTGTATGCAATAGATTTGCATTTTTTCATCGGACTTTCATGACACTTAGTCAGTATGATTGCCTTGATAAAATCTAGGTCGAGTTTGAATATGGGTTAACTATGATAAAAAACTAGATCACAGGGTTAAATCATAGAAAAACCTTGTGTATGATATAGAGGTGGAATTTTAATTGGATCTTCATGAAACTTGGTCAGTATGATGGCTTTGATAAAATCTAGACCGAGTTTGAACATATGTCATCTAGGGTCAAAAACTAGGTCACCCGGTTAAAAACCTTGTGAATGTCATACAGGTGACATTTACAACCCAATTATCATGTAAATTGGTCAGTATGTTTGCCTTTAATGTCAAGGTCAAAAAGAATGTTTGTATTTATGATATATAGTTAAGGGTTGAAATTTGGTCACATATTGTCATAAGGCGCAGGTGAGCGATATAGGGCCATCTTGGCCCTCTTGTTTGAAAAATAATTTCACAGCTCTTGGGCCAATATCACTGTACTGAAAATAGAATAACTGTTACTAAAATACAAAACGGTCAAAAACTTTGATGGGCATATTTTGAACAAACTGGAATACATAGCAATGTGTGAGTTTATATCTGGATCTTTGTGTGGTGGGTTGGACTTTGTGAGAGTGAAGTAAAATGATACTTAAGTGAGTGATAGAGAGTCACGTTAATGGTGGTGATTTGAA
Organism: Saxidomus gigantea; assembly: GCA_032359765.1. Classification (NCBI taxonomy): domain Eukaryota; kingdom Metazoa; phylum Mollusca; class Bivalvia; order Venerida; family Veneridae; genus Saxidomus; species Saxidomus gigantea. The sequence continues at coordinate 9,375 of JAUMHA010375555.1, forward strand.
TGGTAAAATAATTTGATCATTTCTGTGACTGTCTTGCATTGTTTCCAGTTGTTAAACATACAACGTGTAAGTATATTGTGAAGTTTCCTAAATGTTCTGTACTTTACCTGAAATTTCTTTATTGAGGCTTGTGTAAACTGATTTAAGGCATTCTTGCCACACAATGTTGTTGTACGGTAAAGGTTAAATCCTGGCTTCTGCCATGACAAAAAATAATGAATGGTCAAAACGCAAAAAAGGGCTTCAAAGAGTGTATATTAGGAATCTTGTAGTGACAATTCTAATAAAACATTGTGCATACACTACATGTAGTGATCAAATTATGTTTTTATATATTATATTTCAGACACGGACAACGAAAAAAAGATTTCTGGTATATGTTCCCAGTGTTGAAGGTAAAACTTTACATCATGTCAATATTGTGATTTCTTGTCCTGACGGGACAAGAAAAATGCCCTTAGAATATATATACGAGAATATTTATGGTATCAAAATGGATTTCTCTGTAGATTCTGTCAAAAAAATCAAATACTTTTATGAGGCCAAATACGAAGGCATTAAACTCATGCAACGCTTATTTGGAAGAGATGAAGCTCTATGCAACTCAAAAAGTATGTGTCTAAAGGAGGTCAATATCATTCGTGATAAATGGCCGCAGCATTTGGCTGAAAGTACGTTTGGTCATTTAAAACATATGGTGCTTACATATTCACATGAACACTCTTTAGCAGATGTTTGTGAAGAGATTGACGACCTTTTGATTGACCCTGAACAGGCCAATCGGATTGCACAAAAAGCATTTGCATTGATAAACCAAGTAAAAAAGAACGACGAAAAAAGAATTGTAGCAGTAGTTGTAGCAAAATTGCATAATAAAATAAACACTTTCTCTGGTCACGTACCAACAGAAGTTATGCTGTCTCAGCATATGGCTGAGCGATGCTTAAAGGCTCTCAACAGCACATCACTAATGGAATTTCCAAAATCATGGCAAAGCTATATGCATTCATTTTGCGAAAATCTTGCAGTATCTACACTTGAAGATAACTTTTGTCCTTTGGGACATATTAATTTATGTTATGACTTCCTAGGAGAGGACATTATCTTGAGTTATGTGAATAGGTGTAAATCACAGAAAGCCGAATTCTCTGACGATAGTAATGCCATGTTTGAAATAGCTTGTACGTTTTGCAAAATGTTGTACAGAAGACATCTTGATGGCAGAGAACCTAAAAAAGGTACCAACAAGATGATTCTGGAGAAAGTGCTTCGCAGGGTACCATTTATGATTGCAGTAGATATTTGTCAGCTTCTGGTAAAGAATGAGAATATCACAGACGTAGATCCAGATGAGAGGAAACTTCAAGATTCGATATATGCAAGTGTTGCACATCAAATAATACCGATTCTGCATCTTGTAAAGAGATTTAGAAAGGATGTGCAAGTCATTTCAGCTCATTGGGTTCTGATCAGCAAAATTAAAGAACTGCATCATAATACCACATACAAACTACAGTTCGAACAAGCTATAATTGAAGTGCTTGGTTACACGAAAATAAACAACACTCACAACATTGGTGAAGTTATTAAAGACCTGTGCACGAAATATGGGTTCTTCGAGTCTGTTGAAGTTCAGAAAGAGCTCTTGTCGGCAATATCCGAGTCCACGCATATAGCTGTGCTCAAATTAATAGTACAATTATCTCACGTAACTCAGATTCAAAAGGGCTTGGAAACCACTGAATTATCTGTCTTTAAGAAATGGTTTACTAATTATTTGAAAAAACTTAAAACCGAATCTGAGGAACACATTCTCCGAGAAACAGTTCAAATGTACGCAGACTTTATGGGTATAGACTCACTATCAACCCGTACAGACGTAAAGAAGGCAATTGAAAAGGAAATGTACATTTTCATAGAAAAACAAGACTTAAGAGATGTGTTAGGAAAAATACATGTATTTGAAAAAATATGTGAAAACCAACCAGATGTAGAAACGGTTTTGAATAACACGGTTCAGGAAATGTTAAAGAAGAAGTTTTCAAGTTACAAACCAGATACATTGTTACATAAAATAAGTGGCCCAGGATGCAAACTTCAAATCAAGTCAGAGTAAGTACATTTTCTATGTTGAAATATTCTTGATATAAGTAACATTTGTTGAACGTTCATAATATACTAAGTTAGAAATATAACTTTTTCATAGTCTAAGAAGTGTGTTTATATCACATTAATTAATTAATTAGTTAATTAATATTTAACCTTCATTGTCTTTAACCCATTCAAGGGACGTGAACTATAAAGGAAGAATACTTGAAAATTCAGTTTTTGAAAGGAATGTTTCATTTTTGTAATGCTTTCATTACATAGTTCGTGATTTTTGTCAATATCTCTTGATAATTTTTCTTAACCAATATCATTAAGTTTTTTTTTTTAAATTATAATTTCTAATTTGTCTTTTTGTCATGTGAATTAAATATATCATACAAATTGTTCAACAATACTAGGTATCTCAAACTTAGAGGATTCAACAACCCATGATGCATCTATCAATAAAAGCATTTACCGGTAGGGAGCGTAACAGATATAAAATAGATAAAGAAATCCATAATTACCATAACACACAGCACTCACTGACAGCAAGACTTTTTTATTTAAATGTTCTTGTTGTGTACTTAGGATAAAGTAAAAACAATCACCTGAATTATAAACAATTTAAGGATTGGAAACTACTTTCTAAATATATATAATAGTACTATTTTTTTTTTACAGTGTGACAGCAAAAACAGTATGCATACTTATGGACTTATATTTCGGAAAAGGTCAAGGTAGTGTTCTTGACGATTTTACCCAAGTTCTTCGGTACGCAGATTTCTGGAATACCATATTCCAAATAGAAGGGAAAGACATCCATTTCAATACGGTTAGAGGAAACAATTCCTATGTAAGAGTACAAGAGTGTATTGACGAGGTCATACGCCTGTTTCAGTCATCCGATGTAACAATTGATTTTATTGTTCACATTCGCTCTGATATTCAAGGGGCAAAACGACTTCTGGCATCTAGAGATATGTCAAATACTGGTTTTGTAAATATGCTTCGACAGCTAGATAAAGAGTTCAAGGATGAGAAAAAAAAGCTTACCACCATTTTGTCTGTTATCAAGAAAATTGAAGAGCAACCCGAAATTCCAGATGTTTCTGTCCTCATATTGGAAATAAAGGAGATCAGGGGACTTATAGAAAAATCAAAAATTACAGCAAAGCAAATGCATGCAAAGACAGGTATATGGGGTAATTTAGAAGAATTACCAAAACTTTGTGAAAATATTGAATCGGCAGTAGCTTCAAAGCTGTTTTGGAACGTATGTAAACAGTCTATTATTGACGAATTTCAACGATTACCGTTTACCATAACAAGTGTCCAAGAGGCTGCAGTAGATGTTCGTTATCCGTATGACAACGAGATTGATGCAGTCCCACAACACGACGAAATTACCAGAAATAAAACGGGTTTAAAGTGTATTAATGTAGAACATGCGATGGAATTTCTACGACTCTTGAATAATGTTGGCATTTCCTTGTATCGTAAAACATGGGAGATGTTAAATGAAATTGATGATCGACCGATGAGTTCGTTTTTGACAGTGATTCAAGATGTTAATATGCCAGAAGAAATAGATATAGCTGTAAAGGTAACGAAAATATATTTGGAAACAGATGTGAGAAAAGCTTTGAACAGAATTGGAAAAAGGAAAACACTGTTAAAAAATATTGCAATCATACAATCATTTCTGAAGACCGTCTCATTATATGAACACCTAGACCAAGATACATTGCGACAGCTGGAGCTTTCAAATGACGTACTCAAGGGAGATCTGTCATGTTATACATTTAATCAAACTGATTCAGTTCTGAAAACACTATTTGCAATGACCGACATGTTGTCAGACGATACTCTCGAAATAATGGATGTAACAAGCAGGTCTTCTGAATTACTTGAATTCCTTTATTCGAGTGTAGAAGATGAGTTCAGAAATCTCATTGATGCCGTCGAAGATATATCAGAGCAGGAAGTAAACGCTTCAACTGTATCATCTCTAATCGAAGTAAAGCGTTTTTTACATCCACTCCTTGCGTACTTGCGAGGAACAGAAAAAAACGCGATACATTTTCTGGAAAAAGTCGAAAAACAAACAGAAGCGCTCGGTACGAATGCAAGATATATTCCTTCAAAAGTAAGAGAATGTGCAGACAAAGTAAATAATCTGAAGACGCTTTACAACAATGTAGCAAACAGGGGTGAACAAACCAAAGAAAGCATCACAAATATTGTAACAAAAAGTAAAGTTAATTTCTTCCTTGATATACAAAATGACAAAGTTCATTTTGAGGTTACGTATTCACCAAAAAAGAAAGATGAATTCACAAAAGATGAAACCGGACTTACAGACCTTAGAAGCCGTGCCTTATTACTTATGAATTCAGAATGGTCATCCGTTCACGGCAATTTGAATAAAGAGGAATTGCGTTTATTCGTAGACACGATGGATATTTGTGCAAGCATTAAAGACATTCTGCAAAATCTTCACATATCCGGTCATATGGAATTCGTACATATCAAGAATACACATCAATTTAGAGATCTGTCTAAACAAAAAGAATACCTTTTGACCACTTTTAGTCAATGGATATACATGTTAGACAAAGAGAGGGACAAATACTATTTGTTGAATTTTTTACGAGGCTATGAAATGCAAACTCTCCTCCATTTTCTAGAAGGACTTGCAACTGAAACAGCCGTAGACATCATATTAAAATACATACACCCCCACATGAAGCCGGAGCGCCTACGAAAGGAATACAAAGAAACTGATACCACACACTCACATCTGTCACGTTTAGGCAAGGCATTGCATTTGGCCCATACTGGTCTTTCACTTCATCAGCGACGACTTGTCTTCCAGCAAAAAGATTTACAAGTGGGACTTACAAATAGGGTTCACAAGGGCAGACTTCTAGTTGTAAAACTTGAAGAGGATAGTGTATGTGTTGTTCAGATTGTACTGACTCTCTTTATAAATACAACAAATCGGTTACCAGAAGCAAACCAAATTGTCTTCTGTAGCAGTAACACCCACTGGAGTGACATTCAATTACTATTGAGAAGATGTATTGAATCACATGCATTCTATCAAGAACATGCTTTGTTTTGCATAGCAAATGTGGAATTGCTTCCAAGTCATATACTATTTAAGCTGGTTGGTGAGTTACAAACTCTTAATGCAAGGCATGATTTTCTACTAGCAGTCACTTGCCGGGGTACAAACTATCACCCGTTTATCGATGAATTACATCAGTATGTAACGGTAGTACAATGTCTTTCATACCAGACAATCAATACATTTCTTAGAGAACACTTTTTGGATGTATGCACTTACGTTTCGGATGTAGCTGGTCAGGGTAAAACTACCGAAATATACAGAGATGCAAGGTCAAATGGGAAAGGAAAGGGAGTCAAAACATTACATGTCAGTGATCCCTTTGACAGAAAGGAACTGTTGAAACAACTTCAACAAATCGGAATAGATGAATTCTACATTTTGCACATAGATATCTATTCAACTCGACAGCCAGTACAAGTTGATATATTTTTATTTGAATTGATTGTGCTACAATTTATATGTGACGGGAAAATAGCTGTGTTTATGCCACACGGCCACATAGCTGTTGAGATAAGCAATACAATTAATGATCGTCTACGCAATTCGTTGCACACTGTGTTGATGTTTGAAAGAAAGTCTCTCAGATGGGATAATTTTGAGAATTTTGTAGTGTCTAGAGAATTAAATAGTTCTGTGCAGGTTGTTTGCCAGTACCTTAATCTCTTGCAGCAAGGACAGTTAGACATTAAAGATGTCTGCTTAAATGGCGAAAACAAAGTAATGCCTCTCCCTGCAAACAAATGCCAGCAACTTCTTCGAACGTTTGTTAATGCTTCATATGACATGTCATTTACAGTTGTAAATACGTTCGTTAATGTTCTTGCAGACCAGCTGAAAAAACTGTCATGTAGCACATTCTTTAAAGTTTCCCGAGTGTTAGATATGGTCAGTGACTCTACAGTTCCTACTGTAAGAAGTTCACTAGTGCGAGAAATGGTACAGGTGTCATTAGAATTTGCATCTAGATGTGTTAGCACATGCAGACATCTGCAGAATGAAACTTCAGCCGATGATCAAGAAAGAAACTTATCAGCCAAGAGAGAATTTGAACCTTCACTTTTAAGTCGAATGGATGGAATGATAAGATGGGATGAAAGCAATCACTTAATATATGTGTTTCACAACCAGAATGTACAAACATTATCACCAATGTACCGACATGTAAAAAAAGTACCTTCTCAAGTTAAAACCCTTTTTGAGAATCAAATGAGTAACGAACTTCAAGATTTTAGTACAATGAATCAAAAAGAGTTACAGAACTTTTTACAGAATGTTGCACGAACCAATCCAAAGACAGTCTCAGAAGAAAAGTTGATTTCACCCGGTAATGTCTATGCTTTAACACCTGACAATCTCCTGAAAATGGTTTTAATAGTGATGAGAATAAAATCAAAAGTTCCTGTTATTCTTATGGGAGAAACAGGGTGTGGAAAGACGTCTTTGATTCGTTACCTTGGAACTACTTGTAATGTAAAGATGCATGTAGTAAATATTCATCCTGGTATTGAAACGGATACTATCATCAGTGTTACCTTGAAAATTTGCAAACTATGCTCCGAAAACTTGAATTGTGAGCAGTGGCTCTTTTTTGATGAAATAAACACGTCCGAACATTTGGGGTTAATATGTGATATCCTCTGTCATCACCGTTGCACAGGTGTTCCACTTCCTCCAAATTTAATCGCCATGGGTGCATGCAATCCGTATCAACTACGGAGTAAAGATGCAATCTTTACAGCTGGATTAGACAGTAAATTAAAGTCAGATGAGATGTCTAAACTTGTGTACCGTGTGCACCCGTTACCAGAAACTATGGTGGACTATGTCTGGGACTTTGGCAGTCTTACAGAGAAAGATGAACAGAAGTATGTCGAAACAATGTTAGCTGGAGTATTCCAAAATAAATTGATGCATAGACTATTTTGTGACTTAGTATGTGCATCTCAAGCTTTTGTTCGATGTAAAGAATCTGCTGTCTACGTTGTTAGTTTACGGGACGTGTTTAGATGCAAATTACTTGTAAGCTGGTTCTTATCGGCGTATCTTAGCACAGGCGATCGTAAAAGAGAAGGCACTTTTAAATACCCTGATAGGAGTATTGTTGCAATGATCCTTACTTTAGAACACTGCTATCACTGCAGATTTTTTGAAAAAAAGACACGTCTCAATTACCGACGACGTCTTTCAGAGGTATTTTTGGAACACCGAAGAAAGTCATTGTCAGAACAATATATACATGACATCATAAAAAGGGAACAAAAAATACTAATTGACAGGATGGAGCTACCACCTGGAACAGCGAAGAACACTGCATTGCAAGAAAATGTTTTTGTACTGCTTGTGTGTATTTTGAATAAAATACCAGTTTTTGTTGTTGGAAAGCCTGGTTGTAGTAAATCGATGGCAATGCAAGTAATACGAAGTAGTGTGAGAGGAAGAGATTCTAAAGACTCGTTTTTGAAGACACTTCCACAGCTTTTATGCGTTTCGTTTCAGGGATCTGAGTCTTCAACTTCTGATGGAATTATCAAAGTTTTCGAAAAAGCTGAAGCGTATCAGAAAGCAAATAACCAAGATGTATTATCAGTAGTCCTGCTTGATGAGATTGGATTGGCAGAAATTTCGCCGTTTAATCCATTGAAAGTTCTACATAGTTTGCTTGAACCAACGGGATTTGGTATTCCAAATATTTCTGTAGTAGGAATATCTAACTGGGCATTGGACGCAGCAAAAATGAACCGAGCAATTTATCTTTCTCGACCTGATTTGGATCAAGAGGAGCTTTACGATACTGCCAAATCAATCAGCGAATCATTCATTGGAGCAGAAAATAATGAAGACTTCACAGAAAATGCTGAAAACTATTGCTTAACAACGAATTATATTGAAAAGGATCTTTTAAATATTGCAAGGTCATATGCCGAGTACTCGAAAAATCTTCGCTTTGAAAATTTCCATGGATTACGAGACTTTTACGCTTTAGTAAAGTATGTAGCACAGAGATTTTTAAAAATTTCAAAAGAAAAATACAATACAGAAAAGGTGAATGTCCTTCAAAAAGGGTTGGACAGAAATTTTGGAGGCTTACAAGCGGAACGGGGTTTTCTTTACAAATGCTTTTCGAGCTGTTTATGTAAACACATAGAACAACCATGTTCAGTTATCGATCTGATCGCAGAAAACGTGTCTGATTCATTAGCGAGGCATTTAATGATTATTATGCAGGGAGATTCTGTTGTTAGCGTTGTTGAACATTTATTGAAAAATGTTGGCAGTCGGAGATTGGAACAACTTGTTGGCAGCAAATTTGATGAAGATCAGTCAGATGCATACAATTATAGAATTCTTAGTAAAATCATTCTTTGCATGGAACAGGGTATAATTCTGATTCTAAAAGATCTGGAGTGTATTTATGGAAGTATGTACGATATGCTGAATCAGAATTACATCACAATCGGCAAAAAGAAAAATTGCAGGATTGCTCTTGGTGCGTACAGTAATCCATTCTGTGAAGTTACTGATTCCTTTCGATGTATAGTACTGGTAGACAGTAATCAAGTTGATTATTCAGACCCACCTTTTCTGAATAGGTTTGAGAAGCAGCACTTGTCGTATGTTGATGTATTAACACCAACACAGTCAAATTCAGTCAAAAGAGTCAAAAGTTGGGTACAAGAGCTGAGTGAAATTGAAGGCAAACCATTTTTGCCGAAAGATGCGTTTCCAAATTATAACGAAGAGTTGATAGTTTCATTAATTTTATCAGTCTGCCAGAAGGAGTCACAGGATACGGAGCGTATATTTGAAAAATGCAAAAGGAGACTCATGTGGATCATAAGACCGGAAGCCGTTATGCGTTTAAGTTGTTGCTCGAGTCAAACGATACGAGGGCAGTATGAAAGTATTCTATCTGAATATCTTGATCTGCCACTACACGCAGGAATATATAATTTGATAAAACATCAAACTGAACGTCTGATCAAGAAGAGACAATGTAGAAAACTTACTGTTGTCTTTACTAATAGTAATATTCACGCAAAAGAAATACAAGAAATTTCTAACTGCAAAAGCCAGTTTGAGAGACTAGGCGCCTTCAAATCAGAGAAAGAGTTGTCTGCAAGAATTCAACATTTTTGGTCCGAGCCGAATATGAGTCTGTTGTTTGTACATTGTAGCAGCCAAACAGATTTAAAACACATTTCCCTAACAATGTCTGTTATTGAAAAGTTTATGCTTGAGTTTGAAAACAGCAAAATGACCAATGCACCTAAGCTGGTCTATCTATTACTTCATTTAGAAAGGAGTGTTATGAGTTCGTCTTCGTTTACAAGTTCACATATGAACTACCTGTCGGGATGGAAATTAGTAACGCTGGATTGTCTAGACATACAAAATCTTCCGCTGCCTGTCATTTGTCGCAAAAGTGTTCTGGAAACTATTCATCTTACAAGACCACTTCATCAATATATTTCACGAGAGCTATTCTGGTCGTTTTCGAAAATACAGTACAGTACTTACGGCCGCAATATCAGAAGCATTGAGAGAGTATTGAATAAAATGAAGTCTAAAGAATTTTTGAGTGTTTTTGAAGAAAGACTTTGGACAGAAATAAAACATCGTCAGGATGAATTCCAGGTCGAAAACTGGCAAGAAATGATTGCTTGTGATGAGCACACGCTGTATACATCACAAAGCTTCACAAGTGCTTTGGAAAAGTATGGGTTAAACATCGTACAAAAGTCTTTAGAACAGTTAATATATAAATTAGAGGACCTTGGGGCAGTTGAGAGTTTTTTCAAAGAGGATCAACATACAATTTTTAGGAAATCATTATGGAAATCCTTGTTTCAGGATAGGATGATCTGTCCAGTAGAATCAGTACAAACCAATTGTGGACCTGAGAGTTATAGATGTAACACTCCCGATCTTAGTCTTGAGTGTCCTTTTAGTCGACTGATATACGAAACAATAGAATATGCAAGAGACGATTTTATGTGTGATCTTAAAACGCTTAAATTCAAAGTGAACTGTATGGACGAATATGGGGAGCTTTATGATGACATTTTTCAGCAGTTAGTCCGGCAACAAGTAGACAGACTCAGCCATATTCTTCCTACTCTTCCTTTCGAAGATTTTGATACGTTTACAGACAGTTATCTGAACGATTTCTGTAACATGACTTCATATACGTTTCACTTAACTTGCCAAAATGACGTAAGAGTTGCCAGTTTGAAGTGGGTGATGGTGCAAAAGACAAATTTAAAATCAAATTTCCCTTCGGAAAGATTAGTTGGAATACATGCATCGTACTGGACCAATGAGTCTTTGATCAAAGCAGTGTTGTGCCTAAATGAACGGTGCCTTGAAGTTTTTCCGGATGAAACTTTTCGTGATGATAGTCGTCATAAACATGCGGAAAATTCACACTTATCCGCTAAGGAAGATAGGTTTGAGGTACAAAGCGACATGATGTTTGAAGAAGCACCAGACGCAAAATTAAACCCATCTCATTCTCACGCGGAAACAGATTTTACATTCATGGAGAGGACACGTATTTCAAAGTCAGAGGAATCACTTAACCAACAATTCTTTCCGGTAAATTGTGAACTACGCTGTGACTCAAATAGTATAATTTACAGTCCAAACGTAGGTACCTATGTTTCTAAGACAATGTTGCTTTCTGGAAATGGAAACAGATGTATTGATGAACCTGAGGAAAACACCACATCACAGTCATCGGATGTTATACATCGAAGAATTCTTTCAGACCTCGGAAAAAGCCAAAATACATTATCACTTGAAGAATATGTATTTGGTGTAAGTGATCCACTTGAAAAATTCGTGAGTTATATTTGTTACAAATGTCTACCAACTTCTGAAATCTTGACAAAATTCGGTGGCGTAAGTTCATGGCAAAATAAGATCAGAAATATTCTCACTCTAGCTGCCGAGGTTTCAAAAATGCCGCCATTGCTTCATGCATTGCAGTTTTGTGATGATGTAGCTGATTTTGTAATCATTCCGCTGTCTCTAAATGACACTTACCTTTCCAGGATTGCCACCTGCATTGAACATAATCAGCTAGATTCAGACGATGTATTTAAGTCCTTTATGGTTGTGGTTGAAAAGGCTCTCCAGAAAAAAGAAGAGAAACAAATTCAAGTAGCACTTTCCCAGTACTTATTTAGGTGTTTTTATTTTGATCCATGCACAGTGCCATATGAACGTGTCTTTAATTTAATATTGGAGTCACGTTTACCTGAGAAATGTGTTGAGCTTTTAAAGTCCCCTCTGTGTTTGATACTTCAACACGAAGTAGAGGATGGCGTTGACATCGCCAAAACATTACTGTTCTTTTCTGGTGATGCAGAGAATAAAACTGACTTACAATTTAATGGAATTCAGGGAAACTTTTTAAGATATCTGCACAGTTTCTTAAAATCGTTGGAAGATATGTCCCTCAGATGCCATACTATTGTAATTTTGATAGTGGATTTACTGCAGGATATTTTTTTTGAAAAAGAAACCTGTAAATCTGGAAATGAGTTTTTGTTGAAAAGTGGAGAAATCATTCGAAACGGGAGTTTTGGCCTTCCTTTCATCTCCGCCGTTGCTTTCTTCAAAGCCAGTCTAAACATGTTTGGAGCAACATATGATAACAATCTAAGTACATGCGAGACATCCATACTTATCAATATAAATGCCGTTTTAAAAGGAATTAAAGGAAGTGGCGTTTATGAAACAATGGTTGTGTATGTACTTAAAACGTTGGGCAAAAACTCTAAACTCCGCTCTTTAATGCAGAAGTGCCAGTCATTGCAGGGCAAAGTTAGTATTTTCAAAGAGGTTAGTTGGACAGAAAACTACTTACAGAACAGTTTAGCTGAAAATCCCCTGTCAGTTTTTGTTCCAGAACATACACAAAAAGCTACCAAATTAATAGACGCTCAAAATGAAAGCACTTTTAAGTCACAAATGGATACTTTGGCAACCCTAGCTCAACAAAGCGGCTGCTCAACGCTGTTATTGTACAGTTTGTCGGCAAGAACATTTTACTTTCCGAGGTACTTCCAAACACAAACTGATACAACGATTTCCTTTGGAAATCTGTTTCTCGAAAAGCATCTCCCAAAAATGGATTCGTCTAGACAGCAGACATTTTTAAAATGCATAATAGGTAAAGAGGATTTCAGGTGCAGAGAGCTAATGCCAACAGATAATCAAACAATCGAGCACTATTTCATTAACACGGTGCTAGTAACAATATATGCGCTTGGGCTTACATATAGCGAATTTAACGAAAATCATACGCCTCTTCTACCAAAATGCCTATTGTCAACATCTGAAGTCAGTTCTTGTTTTCTGCCCGGATTTCCGGACAACGCAGATGCATACACAATTAATAGAAATTTTCAAAAAAGTCACAATGTAAAATTTACTACATGTAGATGTGGCCATAGAATGGCTTTCCATATCCAGATGCGAGAATACAGGTGTGTCAATTGCAATGAGGTTGTTACAGGAAAACTTGAGGAACCTTCGTTTGAAAGTAACATGAAGGCGATAGAACCGTGTTCGGGTTATGTTCGCTGCACACATATGACAGATATGCATTGGTCTGTGCGATCACTATCTTCTGTATCTTGTAACGTACTATACCTGCTCATAAAAGGTTCTGTTTACGGTTCCTTAGCATTAGGGATAAACACGCCTGATGATATAAGGACGTACCTAAAATTGCCTGGAAATGTTGAACAAATTTGGGACGAAATTATCAAGCACTGGATTAACCTGAAACAAATGCTTAACATTGGAGACTACCATCTAAGTGTACTATTTCAAGCAATTATATCCGAATGCAGAGATTTTCTTTTCAGTGAACGGATTCCATTTGCAACGGTCACAGACAGAAAAACTTGGGAAGCATCTTTTGAAGACAAGATGAAAAATATAGTTACCGGAAAATTTAAAATCATAGCCACTCAGATACGAAAATGTGATGACCTATTTCAGCTTCAACCAGCATTTCTTGAGCAACGATTACTTGAAGCTGACGATCTTTCTGACCAAGAAACCTTGAATGAAACAATGCCCGTTTTTTTCAGAATGACTAACAGTCCGTCGAAACATGATTTTATAACGCAACTTCAGATGGAGGCAAATTCGTTTCATTTTCTTAAGTTTGTCATTCAGAAAGAAAACAAGTTAGCTCTTCCTATTCATATTTTCAATATAATACAATGGCATTTAAGTACAATATCAACAATTAGCTTTACAATGAGAAGTGACGAATATGCCGCATTGAGTGTCCAAGACATATTTGGACGAATAAAAGACGAAAATAAAAAACAAATGTTGAAGAAGCGGTTTCAGAAATTCAGAGAGACTTGGGCCAACCTTAAAGAGCAGTTTGATAGTCTTGACGAAATGCCAGAGATCGAACACGTAAATATAAAATCGAGCCTTTCGAAATGTCTCCTTTTAGGAGAGTCATCACAAACGTCACTTGTACTTTCGACTCTAATGGAAATACAAAATGACTTTATAGACACTGCGCTTCTTTTAGCTCAACAAAGTGATAATCTTTACTTCTTGTCCAAACGAAGTGATTGCTTTTCAGTCAAATGTGTACCAGTTACGGACATAAGGCCAGATCAACTTATTCAAATGAATTTTGAGTGGTTAGAAGAAGTCTTAAAACATGAATCCCAATGTTGCCTTACGTATGGAGAAGGGCAACATGTGAAGTATGAGCTTGACAGAATAGAACGAGAATTTTCTATACGTTTGTTGCTTGAAAAATGTTACTTGAATATGGAAGTTTTTCCGAAAATAATTTTTATCGATGAAATTTACAAGAATTTTGGCGTGCTTGTAAAAGAGATAAGACTATCTGTGAAACAGGAGCCCCTTCCAGACGAAGTGCTTACATCATTCACAAGAAAATGCAAGGACGATATTTCTCTGCCAATCGAACTTATTAATTATATTGACATGATCATGTCGATGCTCAAGGGAATGAGATGTGAACCTAAACAGTCTTTGATCGATTTTATTGCGGAAAGAAAACATATTTTGGGTAGAGCTCTTCCGGAAAGGTACCTCCCTAGTCCTGAGAGAGCAGTACAGTTGTGTCATATTGTTTCATTACACGAAGCACTTGAAGAAATTTGTGCTGATAATACTTTAGATGGGTTAGAAACAGACTTCTGTCAGTTGCTTGACTCAAAATCATACGAAGTCTTGAAAAAAGTCACAGCAGCAAACAGACAACATGCTTCCCGAATTTTAAAAGCAACAAAACTATTTGTGTACCGTTGTCTTTCAATGAGAGCAGCACATCCCGACCAAGATCTTGTGAACTTTTTGGCAGACGATTCGTTCTGGCCAGAAGGGTACATAGTCGATGGCGTATTTCAAGGGGATGAAATATATGAAACTGTATTTGATCTGTTTCCAAACAGAATATTGGTTTGTCATGCTGGAGCAATTATACACTGCTTGACAGAAAACATGGATGTGAGTACATTTCATTATTTTTAAACGTCCATTATTGTCTTGAATTTTTACTAATAAAGCATTTCGTCCCATAGAGAAAATATTACCACAAACTGTCACTCCGAAACAGTAAAACAAGATTCACATATGCTCGTATTTCATACAAAACATACATTGTAAGTTATAATAACTACATCGTTTTCGTTTCGTTTTCCATGAACTTGGCAGAGCGTTTTTCGCGAATTTTCAGGAAAAGATATGTACGTCGTACCAAAATGTCCGAGAAAATGAAATATTAGATCCGCATATCTTGTGTAACGCTTATGTTATAGTTCATTATGTTATAGTTCACTTACGTCTTGTTGCATGGTCGCAATATTTAAAAAAAATTGATTGAAGCTCTACCAAATTTGTTCGAAGAATTCCATTCAACGTAGAACTCTGGTTGCTATAGCAACAAATAGGAAAAACTATAAAAAAAATCTTTTTCATCAAAACCGCAAGGCATAGAGCTTAGATACGTGGTATGTATCATTGTCTAGTGGTCCTCTACCAACCTTGTTCAAATCATGCCCCTGGAGTCAAAATTGACCACGCCCACCGGGGAGTCCCTTGTCTTTATTTAGAGTTATAGATAAACCTAGCTTCAAATAAGATCCTATAGCAACCACTGACTCACCAAGTAACAAATGACTTCCTTAGCAACCGGTGACCATCTAAGCAACCGGTGACTTCCCCTAGCAACCAGTGACTTCCACTTTGAACAAGTGAATTCCTTAGCAACCATTAGCTTCCTTAGCAACAACTTAGTCCCCTAGCAACCAGTGACTCCCCCTAGCAACCAGTGACTTCCTTAACAACTGCTGACTCCCTTAACTTCTTTAGGTAAGTGCACTGGTACACAGCTGAACGATATAGTGTCATCATGGTCCTGTTGTTAGTTTACTGAAGGAAATGTTGTTATGTTGTAATAAAAAAAGAATTAACTTAATATTTTTGTTATTAGTTGATTGTTTGACCCGCTGGACTGTGTCAATATTACTATAATGAGCTAAACTTCTGTAAATACTACAGTATATCAGCTTCTGTAAGTAATCAGTTTAAAAACTTTGTATACATACACTTTGAAAGGTGCTACATATGTGTAGTTTTTATATAGCCAAAGGGTGCAAAATTGAATGGATAAAGTATTACAAAGAAAAACGATAATTGGAGTGGTTTTACCACAATTATTAAACTGGACTTCTATTGTTTACAAATGTCCTAATATGAATATAGGTGCTACCTAATAACGGGGAAAGCCTATGTAAAACAAAAAATCTGAGGAAGTATTTGTACCCCATAACTTGAATCATTCAAGCAGGCAGTGGACAATCTCAGTCACTACTGATGCAGCAGTTCTTTTTAAACAACTTTTATTTCACTCTTTTTAACAATGATGCTTTTCTTAAAGTTCTTGAGGATCTATCTTGCAGTTACTTAATTCTTACTACCATTAACACCCAGAGTGCACCCTGCCCATAATGATTTTTAATATTCGCAAGAGGTGTGAGGTAATACTAAGAAATAGATATAGATAGGAATGTTACAAAATGACTGTTTGCAGCAATACCTCCATGATTTAGCATAGCATATGGATCTGTTTAATGGACGTAATACGGCGTAAAAGTTGTTCAACAAGAGTTAGTCTTGTAGATCGGGTTTTATTTTATTGCATTTTTGTGCGCAGAACTGGATACAAGTATTTTCTGTACCATCAATAGACATAAAACCTGCACTCTCCTGTGTAACCTTTAA
>JAUMHA010375556.1:0-12903 GCA_032359765.1 Saxidomus gigantea
CTCGAGTCCGCTTCCTGGAAAAACCAGTACTGGTGTCATATGAGCAGATAGGGTTGTAACCTTGGTGGGGCTCGAACGTGCAACCTCCAGGATGAGCGGCAGACACCTTAACCTCTACACCATCACACTGTCATTGAATGATGGAGTCACTAAGATGTACTATAATTCTAAGACATGTCATGGTCTATTGAATTTTCATCATAACATGAATAACATCAAGCTGTTAATAAAAGTGAACATAAAGCTGTACCTTTTTCCACTGCAGACAGCACTGTCAATCCACTTTCACCCGCAGATCTACACAGGTTGGCTAAGTCAGTTCCAGAGTCGATTTCTGCCGTGGACTGTGACGTTGCAATGCCATGTATCACACAGTCACCAAGGTGATGGGAAAACCCGGTTATACATTCTACCAAATTCTCTACATCTGTAAAGATCAAACAATTATGAATTCTCTTCCAAATTATAAAGAATGTATTATCTAAACAAGCTTACCGTAAAGACTTTTATCAAACATATTGATAACTTACGCTTATATATCTGCTTATAGCAACTACTCTTTTCTTAAAACTTTTAATCCAAATATAAATGTATCTACAACATTATTTTCTTTAGATTTAATGCTATTTTAACAGTATTTCAGTTACCATATATCGAGTTTTTTTTGTGTACATCAAATTTCGCGATTTTGGTCTTGATTTAATTTAAGCGGATTTTTATTTTCACGTTTTAAACTGAGGGTGAAATTTACCTCGACACCGCTTTATAAACAAAGAGAGATCCCTGTGTGACAGTGCTATTTACAGTTATACCGATATACAGATATACATTATCATCGTTTTGGGGAAAGAGTTGGGGCTCAGACCTATCGCCCTCAATCAGTAAGTACTCTGAAGTCAGTGACCTTCACCACCTAACCATGGAGGTTGTCATACAACAAATTCAAAACCTCGAGATATAAGGTATATTGGACAACATTTCTCAAGTAATCACAGATACACCTATGAAAAAGTTTGGACCCATATAATAACTGTATAATTATACATAATGTATACTCGTTAGGAACAAACCTTTTCTATCTGTGCAGTACACATCATTGGCTGATTGTATTTTTTCCAAACTTTTTATCACAGGCTCGGCTCTCAATAAAAGAAATTCTGAAAGCGAAAAGGAAGAATTATTTCATTCATACGAAAATTCAATACATGTACAAATTACAAACTGTCACAACTTTGAAATAAAACAACATTTTATAAGTAATTTAAATTACATACTGCAATGAATTCAGAACAATATGGTGTTATAAAAATTAATTCCTACATTTTATAAGATGTTGGGTGTGATACTAGAGGTATTAAGCACTGCTTGCTGCAAAAAAAGTCTGACAAAACTATTTCTTACTTTCGTGCTTTTCCCCCCAAATCAGCACTTACTCAAATTATCTCTAACAAGTTTGTTTCTCCAGTAAAGCATTAAACTTTCATGAATGAATGACTGAATGCTCTACGTTTTTTCAGAGCAGTTTTCAAAACTAAAATTCATCTAACGCAACAAAAATCTTAGCCAAACCAGGAAGTATCCTAGTCAAGGTACACGTTTGACATATACACTAGAACACCGACCTGCTGTACACCGTGCTGTAGTAAAAGTCTGATTGTGGAACTGGTCCAATGCATCCTGAATAAACGCTCTTCCTTCTGCTACACTACTGCCTAGAATAAATTGAACATTTCCTCTGTTGAATTAGAAGTCAGAAACAACCATTTTTCAACAATAAACAACATTGCTTCAGTGTGTATCCTACATTGAATTTTAGATATTACAAACGCAAAAAGGTAAGTATGAAGAAGGACGTATAAGTCCTTGCACAACATGATGTTGCATCTTCTTTGATGGGTGACACACCGCTTTTATTTGCCTTAATGGACGCTGAATGCATAATCTTGGTGGTTTGCAAATATCTCATGACCTACTGTAAGCCTTGTGTCTTCAACATTAAATTTTCCAACCAGGTTGCCTGGGTTCTCAAAGTATTACTTTTCATGTATTTGTTCAAATTAAAACTGACCAATCTAATAGTTGGTAAGATCAAATTTTTGCTCTCCAAGCATCCAAGTAACTAACTTCGCAAAACAATTGTCAAAAATTCCATTTTAAGTCTTATTATTCAACTTGCTACTAAATAAAGACACTCTTTAAGTACACATCCTTGTAGATACACTGTCGAAACCATGTTAAAAAATGTGGTTTCAAATCCCTAAAAGTTCCAAGTCTTTGACAACCTTATAAAGGCCACACTTGCTTCCAAAACAAAATACAGGATTACTTACTCAGCAATTTTTTATGCAAATCATCCATATCTCCAGTCAGTCTGGTTTCCGTTGATTTCTTATCAGCCGTTAAACTTTCCAACTGTTGTTTTAACTCTGCTAATCTTTTGTTCAAGTCTTGTTCAGTCTGAGATTTACTCTGCTCTGTTTCCGCTAATGTTGTCTGAAATTTAGAAATTACACAATAGCTTGAACATGTGCAGCTAGTTTAAGGAACTACATAATAGCTCAATATATTTTAAGACTTTGCAATAAGGGTAGCAAATAATTCTCCAATATATAAAATAATATTAGCTTCAATCAGTGCAAGCTAGTTTTAGAAATAAAACAATTACAATTTCTAGGCATTGTCACTCTTTCACGTGTGTTTTAATTTAAAAATATTTCTCCCTAACTTATCAAGTGGTCAATATTTACCAATTTATAATCAGCAACATTTAGCCCTAAAATGATTTAAATCATAAATTAATTGTAAAAGTAACTAATATCATTGTACATGTATATAGAAGAGTACTGGAGACCTATGGGCATCCACACCTTCAATGTTACAGAGATTTTCACTCATTCGTACTTACACACATTTTTACCAAACTGCATGTTTTTGTATCAACACACTTTCTATTATATGTGCTACCTATGTGCCTTCTTACCTTGAGCGATACAATCTGAGCCTGCAGATCCTGTTCCATGTTTTGTTTATCTCCCCTTATAGTGTCAAGGTCACTTTGTAATCCTGCAATCTGATTGGTCAACGTCTCCTCAAGTCCCGTCTTCTCCTCGCTCATTTGTTCCAGCTGAAACATGAAGAGTTTACAACAGTTAACACAACTTATGGCTTATTATCAACAATATCCCTTCACACATCTTCACACTCTGATCATGATCTGCACTGCTCTGTCAGCAAATTTTCAGTCAGCATCCCTTTCAAAAATCATCGACACTATCAAAATTAAAGACTGGACACGCCTATGTAATGGAAAATCCCTACACCACACACCTAAGCTAATCAGCAGCATGAAAAAAAAAGTTCCTGGAATTCTCATTTTTTAAAAAACTAAATAGAAAGTGACATGCAAGCAGTTCAGACGTTTTCTAAAACTTGACCTCTGAAGTGTAAGACCACAATCCAACAATGTAGCTATGTAACCTGACACAAGCATAGAATATCAGTCTGCGTCTGAGAATGTTGTGTGTTAATTTATCTGTTCTTACATCATCCGAAAGGGTAAAAACAGTAACTTCATTTACATATAAACTCACGTTTGTTTCAAGGGACTGAACTCTTGACTGTGAAGACTGTAAATCTTTCTGTAACGTCTCCTCACTGTTCTGTACTGACTTCAACTGCGTGTCTAACTCCTAAAATACCAAACATTAGTGAAACCACAAATTTAACATATCTTTCACACAACAATTAATCTATTCCATGTTTTCCACCTTCACGTTTATACAGTGTTTTTTTTTCTCAGGTCCCAGTCTCAAAACAATAGTTTTTGATTGGCTATTGGTGAGCATGATATAAAATATCAACCAATCAGGACAAGGATTTTAGACTGGTTTTCTACAGAAACATAAGAATATGAAAATCAATAGTCAATAACACAAAAACATCATTTAATCATCAATAATTTGGAATAAGAAGAGTAAATTTAATAGATTATTCCTGTCTGATCAACTTATCATTTATTGACCTCTCTACTCCAACTTATAAATAAATGTATCAGACGTCTTGTATCTTTTTAGATAATACCAACAGTAAACTTTTCATAAGAAAGAAAATACTACCTGAGCTTTCAGCCATCCTTCGTATAAATTGTCAAGTTCTGAAGCCTGGTAGTAGAAAGAGCATGGATTGATTTCTTCACACCTTTACTATATCTAATATTCATGCTCTGGATGTGCATACACTCATGGGAAGATACCATGCCTCATTATCCATGCACATTCAGTAACAGGGAATAAACATTCACGGTCAATACCATTCAAGGAAAAAGCCATTGAATTTCATGGTTAATGCCATTCAAGGACAAAACTGTCCAATAACAAAAAATTCAAGGACAAAGCCATTCCAAGACAAAATAATTCAAGGATAAAACCATGCATGGACAAAGCAATTCAAGGACAAAACCATTCAAAAACAATGTAATTCAAGCACTATATGCTTCAAGGTAACCATTCAAGGTTACAACAGTAAAGGAAAGCATTTAAAGCCAGATAACCAGACGCCAGGTGTCAATCAAGTGACTTCAATACAAATGTACCTATCAAAATTCGACTTTACCTACGACAAATAAATGCAGATGGAAAAGGTTTGAATGGATTCTTTTGTTATAAATAATTCGACATCAACAAATGGGTGGGGTTATCACATCACTGGCGTTGTGTAAATTACCATCCTATGACAATCCAATCCTACAACAATATACAACACTTTCCAATTCAAGGACAAACCAAAGATAATACCATTTAAGGTCATCTAAATAGGTTATCAGGAGAATTCAACACAGTAACTTAGGTCAATTATTTCTAATGAGGACAAAAGATTCAGCAAGGTACTTCACTCTTACCTGACTAAAAGCTGTTTTTCTAATCTGCAAGCTTATCACCTCGTTCAAATGTACTTTTCAGATAAGAAAGAAACATTTCAGCCTTACTTCATAACAAATCTTCTTTAACAAATCTCCTTTGGCATTATATTACGGGGTAAAACCACTTTACTACATGAGAATTACCTCTTACCTCTTCCCATAAATGCCATCTAAACCATGTAAATCTTACCTGCCAAATTCCTAATTTGCGTATGGATGGCTGCCAGTAACTGTAACATCTTACCTGATCAACCATTTCCAATTCATGAAGCATTCATTCATGCACAATGCACACTTACCTGTTTCTCTTTCTCTAAATCTGTATTTTTAGCAGTGGTTTGTGCCAACTGCATGGTGACTTCATCGGCAGAATTCTGCAAGCTTTCTTGTATAACTTTTCTTTCATCTTCCATGCGGACCATATTAGCCTCACCATCCTGGCAAGGTAACAGGGAAAACATGCTTGCATAATGCATATTAATAGACATGCATGGGTTATGGTTAAGTATTTTTCTTTTAACGTTGAGGCAGTCTTAACACCTATTTCAACAGCATTTCAGTTAACTACATTTTGATGGACAATTTACCTACATCGTAACCATAGCTCCTGTTGACTTGGAGCAATGTCAGCAAAGGGCTTGAACCCATGACCCTAAATCAGTGCACTTTGTGGTCTCAAATCAAGCTTCCCAACAACTCTACCATAGATTTTTAGATCAGCATGATATAAAATTCCGAGTCCAAAGTTTTGTTTTGGATGACAAGACAAATTACGAAAGAAATTTCATTTTTTTCTTAAGCATAATTATTATCATAACCTAACCATTTCTAAATTCATTTCCAGTAAAAATGGAGCACTTATTTTCCACAATGATCAAACTTATACACTAAGTAGAGTTTGGGGTAGGGTGTATACAAGATCTTGAGCCTAGAATTTCCAAAAGTAAAAAAGTAAATGCAGGGTGAGACCGTTTGCTTGAATTTTGTCACTCAAATGTGTTTAAAACTCATGTAAGCATACTTCATTGGCATTTGCATCTGATGCATAATCATACAAACAAGCAACTGTTGACCAATCAATGTTACTCTACCAGATCTGACCTATTTTTAAACAAAGTAGCTAATTGGTTCATCGGCGGAAACATCATTATTAATAGCAAACAAGTTCTAAAATGTAAGATCTTCATGTTTTTGAACTACACATGCAAAACAAAAAGATTCATAAAAGAACAAATGTAATAACTTTGAAATCAAATGCATAAACAAGAGTTGTCCGTAAGACAGAATGCTCAACTTTTCGAATTGCTCTATTTTTGAAAACTAGAAAAAACTAAGGAGTTCAATCAATAGAGGAAAAGTTTGTCGAAACATTTCAAAACTGTGGTACTCCTTTTAGTTTTCTTATCCACTTTCAAAAGTTTAAACCAAGATTATACAAGACAAAAATGGGGCATTATTTTTCAAAAGCTCATGCAAGAATTATGGGACCCTATACTTGGGCCTTCTTTGCTGACCCAAAAGACCTGTGTAAAGTTTCAAACCCACTATCTGCAGTTGTTTGGAAGATAGCAACTAACATACAACAAGGGATAATAATTTTAGCAAAATTTATGCAAGAGTTATTGGGCCTGATGCTGTGACCTTGTTTATTGATCAAGAAAAACCTGTGCAAACTTTCAACAAAATATCTCGACTAGTTTGGAAGATAGAACCTTGTATGGAAAGCTTTATCCTAAGGTGTGATTTTGATGCCAGTGCCAGTGGTAGAGCTTATGCAAGAAAAGCTAAAAACAATTCTAAACATGCGAAAAAACACAAATGAAACACAAATCATATAGATACCTACTCTGTTCTAATAAATGGAACATTATTCAATTGTCTAAGAAAATGATGCATACAAAATATACTAAAGTAAATGTAACTGCTTCTTTGTTAAAGATAGTACATGTATATAAGAAAGTTACTCAAATTTCTAAACTCCCTTTTCTCGCAAATAACCTGAACTAGCAAAGTGAGGAACTGGCCAAAAAAATAGCAAAAATTAGATCATGCAAATATCACCAAATTTACAGTTTAATATGCTATACTAAATCCATCTTGGGAATGTAGACATTGCATATGTCAAACAACAAAGTTAAAGTGACCACGTAAGCAGGAAGAAGTCTCTATCAATGAAACTGACTGTTTTAATACAAAAATTAAACATGTTGTTTATCTAACGGAACTTTTTTTTTTTTTGGTTATGACATTAAATCTAGTATCTTTCAAGTGATCTTATCTAAGTAAACAACATTACGATCAGTAAAGTTTAACGTTGTTTCAAAATACGTACCTTTATAATTTGTTCTTTCTCTTCTAAGACTCTTTTATCAGCAGCACTTTGTTTACTAATCTCTCCATGCTGAAAATATACCAGTCTACTACATGTATAATGGCATCTTAAATAAAGACAAAAATTTGTAAAAATAATATAACAAATTCAATCATTGAAACCTGTCATTTATAAGTCAAATGCCAGTGTAAAATATCTCAAAATACAAATAGTCTGTACAATGGGGTTTAACGATCATTTCAAGTGTTTCACTTATTTACAGGCGGGGCTGACTAACTTAACCAACATTCCTCGGAAGAACCACAAGGAGGCTGCCATCCTCCGTAAAGACCTGTCAACTTTCTTAAATAACAAGCAACTTAAAGACATAGAAATAAACAAACAAAAATCAGTTTCAATCACCTGAAATTATTTAAAGTTCACCTCTTAAGACCATTTAACACCCAATGTCATACTGACTCCTACATTTGCTAGGTTGGTCATAGTTTGTCAAGTGGATACATGCTACTAAACTTTCAGATCTCGCTAATTGTGTAAACTCTAATCTGTCTATGAAATTATTTTGGATAGAGCAAATTTCTTTAAAACTAATCTCAGCATTACATATCACTTAACAAGATGCAGAGATGGCTGTCAAGACAAA
Source organism: Saxidomus gigantea (assembly GCA_032359765.1). NCBI lineage: Eukaryota > Metazoa > Mollusca > Bivalvia > Venerida > Veneridae > Saxidomus > Saxidomus gigantea. Next base: position 7,894 of record JAUMHA010375556.1, read on the forward strand.
AAGTAACAAGTTAACAATTAACAAGATACAGAGTTATAAAATCTTCAGGCCGAGGTCAGGAATCAAACCATTACAGCAAATGTATCCGTAACAAATGTACCTGTCGTAGAAGATTAACATGTTCATCTCGGAGTTTCTGGTACACGTCTTTCATCTTTTTAAATTTCTCCTCATTAGCTCTACTGTGTTCTGTAAGACAATAAACTTTATGAGATTCCCTATCACTAACAGTCACTACTGACTATGGCTACCTTTCAAAATGCTGACAATAGCTGCTTAAACATTCTGACAATAACATTTAATGCTGGCATTCCTTAAATTCAAATGCTGACAATAACTTAGATACCATTACCAGTATTGATTTCAATGCTGACAATAACTTACATTCACCACTGACATCAGCTAGTTTTAAATGCAGATAAATAACAAATATGAAATGCTGACATAAGCTAATTACAAATGCTGACATCAGCTAGTTACAAATACTGACATCAGATAGTAACAAATGCTGACAATAGAAGACATACAATTCAAACACCCACTATTTTTAAATATTTCTAAAAGCAACATTAAATGCTGACATTTGACAATATCAAATGCTGCTGACAATTAGTTACAAATACTAATATGAGATACACTTACTTTCAGCCTCTGTGAGTTTCACTGCAGCTCCCACATGCACTTTTGCTTTACTCAGCTCTGACTTCAAGTTGTCATTGTCCTGCAATGCTTTGTTAGCTGACAATCTCAACTCTGACAAAATCTTTTCGAGCTTGGATATTTCATCATGTAGTGACGATATGATTCTTTGGTCCTGTATGAAAGGATGAAAAAAATTAAAAAGAGGGGTTTCTTAATTGTCTCAGAGTGAGACTCCTTGCTTTGTTTTGTTTAATATTGTGTTTCCATAAACTTCTTTTATAAATGAAATGTGAAAAGAATGTAACTTTGAGCAGATTTCCTCAATAGCATGAATACTTTTAGCATGGAGAATTTCCAGATTATAGCTTTTAGAATTAGCAGCTACATTCAATGTTAGAGACAACAAAAAGTCAACACAACTTTCTGCAGCTGTTTCATTCACGTCTCTATTTTGAAACAGATTTAACATGAAACACTCAAGGATCTGCGAAGAGGAACTTGGGGGGAAAAAATTCTCCCAAAACTGTCAAACATCCCCATGTATTTAATTAAGGAAGACATGATTTAAAAAAAAGGAAAATAATGGGAAAACCGCTCTGGGCATTGAATTATCTGTAAAATGACAAAATGTGACTGTGCAAAAAGTGTGCTTTCAACTCTTGTTAAAGGCTATAATCTAAAGGATGACTAAAAGAAACAAAGAGAAAATATTATACCTCTGTTTTGACTCTCTCTAGTTCTGCTCTCAACTGCTGGATTTCTTTTGTTAATCTTTCTATTAGTAAGTCTCTGCAAGTTAAACAGGACAGTATTACACCGACACCAGAGGAAAAGGTGGTAGGTATGTGCAAACTATAGAAAGTAAGATTGTGATAAAAAAAAAAGATCCGTCAAGGTTGCAGTAAATGTGGATGTAATAAAAGTAAAGACACTTGATCAAAGTGTAGACCAACTTTTATATTTAGACGAATGAAAATCTGTAACTTTACAATGGCTGGAGCAATGTCACTGATTATTAAAAGCATTGTGCTGATTAACATTGGGATCATGTGTGGTCATGATTGGATAAAGACTGTTCAAGCTAAAGGGTAGAAAAGGTGTACTGGCAAAAGACTTTTCAGTGCTAATTTGGCAAATTCCAGCATGTTAAAGGGCAATGTCACTGTGAGTATTGTGCCTATCAACATTGTGATTATGTTTGGTTATGATTAGATAACGACAGTAGAAAAGGTGTACTGGACACAGGCATACCAGTACGGATGGCAGAGTGCTAATTTGGCAAAGGGCTTAAGTGGACAAAGGCTTACCAGTGCTGATGACAGAGTGCTAATTTGGCTAAGGGCCAAAGTGTCTTTGTCAATCTGGCAAATAGTATCTGATTAGTACGGAAAAAGTTTAAAGAGGTTTAAAAACATCAACATTTCTTACCCTAACCCTGCTGGCGGTAAGTTATTCTGTCTTCACAACCAGTGCAGATCATGATCAGTCGGCAAATCCCTGCTGTCTAATCATGATCTGCACTGTTTGCTATTCAGTCAGTAAATTTTCAGAGAGCACACCTATTAATGGCGTCATTTCAGTCATTCAACAAGGTCAGGATTTAAACAGCAGAGCCTGTGACATGGTACTATGTGAAGTGTATACAAAAGCTGGCTTCTCCAAACAGGTTGTTTTTTAACAATAGAAAAATTATGGCAAATCTGGCTGATTTTGATACAGCAATATTAGCTGCTTACAAAGTGTTTCATTACCTAAAATACCAAATTATTTTCCTAACAGTCAATCAATGGATAATCTAATTGCTGTTTAAAGTTTCTCACAAGTTAACTGTCTATCAACTGACCTTTCATCAACCTCTGGTGGTCCGCCATTAAAGTTAAAACTCTCTTGCTGCATTCCGAAGGTAGCATCAAATCTATCTTCCTGTAAAATAAGCAAGAAACACAAATCCATAACTAACAAAACACATTTCGTAACTCATAAATTAAGTTTAAAATAAAATGCAGCCTGAAAAAATATTTTCCCAACCTAATATTAGAATACCACTAGAGGGAGAAAGGGGAAAAATAGTTTTCCAAAGTTGATAATTTCTCCGTTTTCATCTGAGGAAGGTTTTTACAAATAATATGCAAAATAAAAGACAAATATCTTTTTTCAGGCAAATGACTCTTATCTACGATTCCTTGGCAAGAAAATGGAAGAATCTTCTACATGTTTCCAAAGTCTTGACAGAACCCTGAAGTTAGATTTATCCACTACTTCAATCTTACAACCATTTTTCTGATTTACGACTCAGAAATTTCCCATGCACAATGATTCACTTTGCTCATCATCTGCAGAACCCAATTCAACACTAACTGATTCAAATCAAAACCACAGCTGTGTAATTTCTTTCAATTGCATGGGGCCACCATGGGTCAGGAGAAAATGCCCCTCATCACTTTGGGTTTGAACCCACAAAAGCACTTGACTTCTTATGGAATGTCAGATTCCATCTAAATACACATCTGTACTGAAATAATGCCACATATTGCATCACAATAATGGAGTGATGGATAATAACATCTCCTAGACAAAACAAAGTATGAAAAACTCACAGAAGTATCAATTAGGTCTGCAACAACTTCTGGTTCTGGTGTTATGGAATCCCTTTCCGGTTCTGGTTCCGGTTCATTTGGAACTACAGCTACAGGTTTCACGTGTTTGTTGAATTCCGATTGTATTAAGAAGTTAGGAGGCTCCTGCATGAAAAACAACAAAAAATATAATACTCAATATAACACTCAATATAACACCCATTGTAACACCCAATGTAACACTCAATGTAACACTCAATATAACACTCAATGTAACACTCAATATAACACCCTATGTAACACTCAATGTAACACTCAATATAACACTCAATATAACACTCAATATAACACCCAATGTAACACTCAATATAACAATCAATATAACACTCAATATACAAACTGCATTGAATCTTTTACAACTTTGATAAATGCTTGTGCAATGACACCAGTAAACATTATCAACAGGGCTAAGCTTGGTTCAACATACAAAACACTCCAAATGTGTTAAAATCTATAAATGACAACACCACTCAACAACAGTGTTTATTTGTTTCAACATTATTGCAAGCAAACTTCTAAGTGTTACGCCACAATATTACTTAATTCCCACCCAGATGACAAGTGATTCTGATTTTAACACCAGTGTAGATCATGATCAGCCTGCACATTCATGCAGTATCAGAGTGACTACACTGCTTGCTATCTAGTTAGCAGATCTGCAATGAGTACCCCCTTTGAATGGTTAATGAAACAGTCCAAACTGATAGCTGGGCAAGTCCATTCTAGAAATTTAGTATATGTATCATATAATAAAGGTATAGTTTCTTTCTACTGCCATGAGCCTCTGTAGTGAATCAGCAATATTTCAGCAATCTATTTACAGTAAATTGCATAAATAACGAATCTGGATATAGCGAAATTTCGGATATAAGGAACAAATTTTCTGGCCCGCTTTTTTTCACTTCTTTAATCAATATGAAAATGTTATATGGATATAACATACTCTGGATATTAGGAACAAATTAAATTAGTCCAAAGGAGTTTGTCAGATATGTTAGAAGTTTCCTGTATGTCATTTATGAGGAACTGTTCGTTAATTTCACTAAATATAGTACTTACATCAGGTAATAAAGGTACTGTGACTAGATTTTTAAAATACTGGAGATTACTGCTTTGAAAGTAGAATTCCTTTAATCTGGAAAAGAAAACAACTAACATCTAAATACAACATTACCTAAGATCAGGAAAAACTAATTCAGGACAGTTTGTAAAGAGAGAAGAATGATAATTCTTAATTTTTTTCTTTTGTTTTCTACCAATTTCTCCACATTATCATTTGAAAGACATGAGCTTTTTTCTCCTGGAAACAGACATCAGGATAGGGTAAGACCGATGACACCAGGATAGGGTAAGACCAATAGCCAGTTCCCTTAAAAAGCAAAACGCTTTTAATTGCAACATCAGTGCTTACTAATGATCCAAGTCTGCATATATAACTTGTGGAGTCAAAATTAACCAAATCCAATAAGCTGAGATTGACCACATTGCGAGGGTTGATTGCGTAACTATTATATCTGCTTCTATTTTTATAAACAGATACAACAGTTTCACGATCAACCCTCGAAATTTTAATTTGGGACCCTTTACATTAAATAATAACTTCTAGTTTATAACTATGCCAGTTAGCTTACAAAATGTAAAAGATGCAGATCTAAAATTCAATTATTTACCGAGATTTGATTTACAATTCACTGTACCATAATACATGTACATAGCAAAAGTTTAAATAGGT
>JAUMHA010375567.1:0-12903 GCA_032359765.1 Saxidomus gigantea
AATCAATTCTACTCTGCATTTTATATTTCTGAAATTTTGAACTCGAAATCTATGTTCAATCCCGAACAACTCCAGTGCTTTCAGCGCTTTGATTGAATCTACAGCAAAGAAATGTGTACCATATGTAGTTTTGCAAACAGATTTCAGTACTAGCTTTGGCTGACACTGACCCTGACCTTTTGACTTACTTTCTTGTTTTTTTTTAAACTTCAAAGATTACATCTGGACCATGTGTACAGTGTTGCAACTTATTACAATATTTACTTTGATTAATTTTTTCCTCACCAATTGACCTACTTTTTGTTCTTTGGAGCTATGGTTTTCATGTTAGCAATACAGGACCATCATAAGAAATTTGGCAGGTTAAGATGTTATATCTCATAGCTCGCACGTTCTTTTACTTAGACTTACCTAGTGTAGTGTAGTGTTGTTGTGTGTGGTGTTGTATTGTGTGGTGCTGTGGTGTGGTGTAGGGTAGTGTAGTGTAGTGTAGAGAAGGGCAGTGGTTGGCCACACACAGTTAAGCCTTGTGATCTTGACCATGGTCCTTTGACCTACTTTGTTATTTTTGAAGCTACAAAAAAGAAATTTGGATCACATGTACTGTTTTGCAAACATATTTTAGAACTAGGCATGGATGACATTGCCCCTGACATTTTGACCTACTTTTTTGTTTTTGAAATTAAAACTGATTTCAGCTCAGATTTGATTATGAAATCTGGACCATGTGTTCTGTTTTGCAATGATTTCTCAAATAAGATTTGAGATGAAATCTGGATCATGTGTACAGTTTTGAAATGGTTCTCATGTGAGCAATAAAAGGCCGTCATGACCCTCTTGTAGAAATTTGGGGGAGAAAGATTTAATATCCAAACTAACAATAGAGTTCATGTGTTGAGTCCACTCTTTGGAGTGGTATAAGTGGTCTTATAACAGAATTGTTCTTTGATATGAAATTGACCTATTGATTCTTAATAGTTGAACTTTGCTGTATTTAAGGCGATGATATGAGGTGTTGGCGTCTTGTACAAAAGACAATGGATCTCTTTTAACGAAAATTATTTAAGACTACGTCGTTTTATCTTAAAATAGTAAAAAGGTAAGATGGGTATTTTCCTTTAAACCAAGTGACTAAAACCCACACTTATTGCATACATTTATTTCATAATACAAATGTATGACATAACGTATGTATATTTATCGTTTATGTCATGGGTTATATAATATTAAGAGCATACTTACAAGATACTATTTTAAAGGCGGAATTTTACAAATTCTATAATAAACTTATATTTTTATACAAAATATTTATTTATTATAATATATCAAGTGCCACATCAACAAAGCAGGGGAGTGTTTCATATTCTATAATAAACTTAGTTCTATCACTTTGAATTAGTAGTAGTGTAGATCTTGTCTGCTGCATTTGCTCAAAGGATTCATTCTTCTCTGTTGGTAAGTGTTGTTTTTGTTAGCATTGAGGGGTTACTTATTTATTTTATGTAGTAATCACTAACGATCAAAACCAACCAGAGCAAGCATTATGTATATCTGGTACCTATTACAGCTGGATGGACTGAATCACGTAGACGTTAGGTGTCGAGCCAAAGGACACGCCTTATGCTATCTGAACGTTGATGCTTAAATAAGTTCAGTTATGGAGAAGAATCTAATAGGACAGTTTTTCGTTCTTTTCATTTTATACTATTATAGTATGACCAGTTACATGTTACATTATATGTGGATATGAAAATTTCGCTTTGAAGCAACAATTCGAACGCTTACGAGGGTTGGAGAGGCGAAAAAGAAGAAGTACTGTTTGATTGACTTGGCACTCTGTAAGTGAAGCGTAAAGACGAAAACTATAAAACTCGCAGCTTTATTTTGGCGCTTTATCAAATTTTCGCTTTAGCGGGATAGAAAAAAAGTTTCCATTTCATAAATTTGACGATTTAATCATTTTTTCAGGTTGAAAGGGCTTATGAATTTAAGAACTGGTAATTGTGTTGTGATGGCTTTATAGCAAAGTGAGTGATATGTACTTTTCATTTACAAAACTGAAAATATGGAAGCTTGAAATAAAATGAAAATGCGTTATTTTTAGGCTTATGTTTTACAGTTATTTTACTGTTCAAAAATAATATACTGTATAAAACCAAAGTAAGAGGGTCAAACATAAAATGAATGCTTAAAACATATAAGAATTAAATTATGTTGAGTTTAGCAAGTTGAATAAAATAAACCGTATGGAATAGAACGGTTATCAAGTTTTAAGTAGGGAAGTTAAAAAGAATTTTCGTTTTATTGGGAAGTGAATTCACTTACCAGAGGCATACACCATGAAAGTTAAACGCTTCTTCTCTATACATTCGCATAGAAAACAGATTTAGTTTTGCATGAGTCTGTTGATTGTGGAAACTTAAAGAACATTAAACGTTTTATGAAAGTTAAGTTGTGCAATAAACAATTTTAAAGGTCCATTACTCACACCAAATCGAATTTTCTTTTAAATCTGGAATTGTAACGGGCGTCTTTTCAGAAGGAAAAATATGAAATACCGCATCGAATGAGACCATATTGTGTGGAAAATTTGAGTAAAACAAAAGAATTAATAAATTAGATTTTGCCTTTTCAAAAACGAAAGTAGGTTTCCCAGCTATCAAATATCTTTGTAATTTTCCAAAAATCTCCCAGAGAGAGGCTCTAAATAGGCTGTACATAATTAAGCATGCCTATTTTGAATTATAACTGAAGTACTTTACATCCAATGATGTGCAAAGTATATCTCTGACTGTTTATAACATTCAGTAAAGCGAAAGTAGGACAAAAAGACCACCCGAGTCAATCTAAGGAAATAAACAAACATTCACTCGTTTCTCTACAGCAGTATTTCAAACAGGGAAACTCCACGGCTATTGTAAAGTTTTAGAAGCCAGTTTCAAACTGTATTTACCTGTCAAAATTCCATATTCAAAAGAAAATTTGATTTGGTGTTAGTAATGGACCTTTAATAATAAAATATTCATACACATAAATGTTACTGATAAAACTTAGCCGCATTTTCATTCATAGCTATTGTGACTCATGCTATAACTGCATAACGTAGATATTTTGTATATGCAGAAAATCTATTGAAAGTGCAATATTTTTAACTGTCCTTCAGACATGGTTCTTGAGCGATTTTCCGGAAAGCTATACCATTAGAAAGCTTACGATCTCAATATACCTCTAGACAGCGTCGGTACAACGTAAAAAGGAGGGAATTTCAGCAGCCAAAAATAGTTCCGGACGTCTAGAGTGATATACTTTGTAAGTTATATCACGCTCAAATCCTTCTTTGTGTATATAGGAGAAATGTTCAATAGTGTACCACTGCAAACATAACTGTTAAACACGACCACATAGCGGGAATTTTACATACACATTCATTTAGTTTAAGCTTATTTATTTTATGTTGATTGTAGAGTAAGTTCTTATAAGTTATATTTACTATTCTCGATGACTACTCCCTGGGTTCTGACCTGGGTCCGTGCTTATAAAACTATCTGCATGCTAAACTCAGTGTTGTGCTTCGACTTTTTGTGCAATATTAAAACATTTCATAAATTCTTTATTAAAGTAAGTTAAACAAGTTTTCTAAATGCAGTTAAAGTGCTTTAAAGTCCAACACTTTTTTTTCATATGTCTGGTAGCACTTCAGGAGAAAAAACATTTTGTGCTCAAACTAAGTTGAGCATGATTTTTCTTATAAGCCCAGGGCGAGAACTCGCCCGAAATAATTGATTATGCAGGTCCCAATCAAATTCTTCTTACGGGATTCAAACCCGCGACCTTCGGGTTAGGTGTACAATGCTCTACATCTACACCACGGTGCTTCGCTGAAAATGGGTGTTTAAAGCGTATATTTTACTGATTACTGGTAGCTTATATCCACAACAACTCAAAAACTGCATCTTTTTTATATAAATATCAAAATGAGTGAGTGCTATTTATACGTATTTAAATAACAATCATTTAAGGTTTCCCAACTGCGCAATATCTACATGGTTTTTGGAATGAATTCAATTTGTAACCCAACGACCTTCCGTTTGCTCATATACCCTGATTAGGTGTAAATGCATTTATAAATGCAATCCAGGAAAAAATCAATATAGGAGGTTACAACTGCGTAGTAAGAAAATTAAACCAAGTCATTGATGTATTTATCGGACGTTTAAGAAATTGTTACAACTTTATAAAACAAATAACCAATTTATTAAGGCAACGTCAATTTTTGAAACATTCGGTATACATGTAGTTATTTTGGTAAAGCAGTCCACTGCAACAGCATCTCACTTTTTCATTTCAAAGTGTCTTAAGGTGATTAACTTGTACTTATGCAAAAATAATATTTTAATACTATTTTACCTAAAAAAAGGAGAAGAATTACCATACATAATGTGTTAAGAAAAGCAGTATACCTCCATCTGGAATGAGTCTCGAGAGCGATTATTCTAAGTTGTAGGAACTTGTATCGCAATCGAGAATAAATAAGATAGTTTGTATTAGTTTATACTAATTTATCTTAGCTCGATTGTAAAGAAAGTTTACAGCTGATCGAGTCACTCTTGAGTCAGATTCTTGGGAAAACCAGTACTTGTGTCATATGAGGATGTACGAATGTGACCCTGGTGGGGCATGAACCCGCAACCTCCGGGAAGAGCGACAGACATCTTAACCTCTACACCACCGCTTCCTTTTATATATATATAGTAAATATTATGATTTATATGGAAAGGAATTATTCTTTTGCTCATTGTTTTATTCACATAATATTGCTTTTTAACTACTTATACGTTTGCAATTTTATACAGCTGCTTCGGAACCAAACCATGAAAAGCTAGACATGTCATCCGTTTGGATTTTATTCGCAGTTTTAGCAGTAGTCGTAATAGTATTTATTATTGGATGCAGCGTCATCATATGGTATCTTAGGTAGGTTTGTAAATATTGTAAAGTTTTTTCAGTTTTATAAAATTTATAGATATTTATCAATAACAGTGCAAACAAGTACTAAACGTTTATTTGAAAAATATGAATGAAACCGATAGCGTTGTAAACATATACAGCATTCTCGAGTTGTTTTTGAGATAACCAAATAACTTTCTTTCATGCACTTGAAATTCAGTTTTAGACTCCATTAAATGTTGCTCAAGATTTATTACCACATGCGACACTAGTGTCTGTAAACTACTGCCGGGGCTAATCTATTTTCAAAAGAGTATATAGCTGCCACTATATCTTCTAAATTAGTACATTTACCACATTCTGCTTCAGGAGATAACATTTGGTCTTTTCTAACTTGTTTATCCGAGGTTTTCTATTCATGTTGTCAATTTCCCCTCTCTGACATTGCTGACCCTAACAGGTTTTGACCTTTCTTCATCTCGGCATTTCTCACTAGTTATTCTCAAATCACTTTAAGTACATTTTATATACCAACTCAGAAATAGAATCTTTATCAGTCCACCAGACGTGAGCGGAACGCAAAGCTCGTGCTTCTGGGTCACTGAATTCAAAATGGAATACATGTTACTTTGTTGACAAGTTCATTAAAAATAAGGCTCGCAAAGTTTTATTATATGGATTTGGATATTATTTAGACAGCTAAATTGTTGCGTTTACTTAGTTCTATAGAGGTTGGATGTTATTTGTGACACAAAGGGAACGTTATGGTACTTTCACTTCAGAACCGAGCGATTGTTCGTGTCTGTACTGACTCGGCGGAGTTACGTTTTTTGTGAAACACTCACTTAATTGTTACCATATATCAGGTGGTATGGTTAGAAAATATACATGATTTGATAGCATAATCATTTCTGTGTATGTTGACACCTGTCTTTGTGAAATCAGCTGAGAATTGACCAAATTAGAAAAGTTGAAACAGACTGGGGTATTTTCCTTACTCGTCGACTCAAAAACCCTTATATAACATATATAACGTATGAATGAAAAAAAATTGTGGAAAATGTTTTTCACTTGTACCTCGGTGGGTTGTAAGCAGAGTGCTGGGGGTCTTTGCCACAAGCCAAGAACCTCTGATTGTTCACGTAAACCTCGAGCAAATATTCACAATCCTTTTTTGCAAGTAACTCTATTATTCAGTCACATTTGAATGATTTTCCTTTTAATTAATTTGATATTTCAAGAAAAGTTGCTATAATTTCCTACGAATTTCCTAGTCAAAACGTTTATTAATTTCTTTTTTTCTGGGTACAAAAACCAGACATTTAAGGAGTAGAAATAGGCAGCTCAGGGAGGACTCAATACGGAACACAACACTCCTTGAAGAGGTATGATCGAAGGACAAAGTAAAGAACACCTGGCCGAATGACGGAAGAATTATCTCGGTACTATTTAATGGAATGAAATTGCGGTTTGACCTAGACAGTGCTTATACCGGCGGCTGAGCTGACGACACTGTATCAATTGCGGCATTATTTCAGTTAATTTTGAGATGGAATGATGGTGTGGGACAAAGTTAATTGGAATAATTGTGATTAGGCCGCTATCGGCACATTGACACCATTTACCTTGGCTGTATAGGGTCACCGAGAGGGCCATAGAAATGCCGTTGAATAGGGATGTCCGCTTCCGCTTGGTAAAAAGATGGCGACCGTCCACCCTTGTCTTTATTATTAAGTAGAAGAAACGGACTTTTTTCGTAAAAGACTGGATTTTTTAGCATTCATTTTGAAATATATTTGTGCAACCAGGTCCCTATGTATGCTACATTGTGTGCACTCTTGGTGATTTTGTAAGTTTCAGGCTTTGGAAACTGAACATTGATAGTATATATATAATATTCATTACACAGGTGATTGTAGCGTACCAGGGACCCAAACAGTGAACGTTAGTCAAAAATGGCCAAATGAGTAATGACTGTACATCAATAAGAAGGTAAACAACAAAGTTTACACATTGACCCAATTTCAGCCCCAATTGCTTCATCTTGAATCATGCATTTTTATATAAAAAAAAAAACTATTGCATAATTATACAGTATAGCCTAAGTATGTATATGTCTCTTATCCGTAAACGTTAACCAAATGCAAACCGTTTTGTAGCAGCGACTGATAGTTTCCAAAATATTTACCATTTTTCGCCAACCCGAATAAATTTCACACATTTCGGGTACTTCTAGTTTCCAACGCCCAACCGTCACTGTGGACATAGACAAAAATCGGCACAAAACTGCTAAATTGAAGCTGTACTTGAGAGCAGTATATGAATATATAGTATAAATTGTACATGTATAAATCATTAATTAAAGAGACAGAATATACCAGAATGATAAGTGAATATAATTAGGAACAAATGCTGCATACTAAACGCCGAAATATGCCGCTTAACACAATTTTACACTATCTGACTGTTGTGAAACATGTATATAAGCGTTGTGAAAATAACTCTATATCCAGGACAGATTTGTCTAATTTGATTGATGCTTCTGAAATGAAATTCACGAAGCTAAATTATATAAATAATTCTAACACTATTTAAAATTCCTATATATACGCAAAGAAGGATTTGAGCGTGATAAACCTTACAAAGTATATCACTCTAGACGTTCGTAACTATTTTGGCTATACTTTGGCTAAATGTACTACTCTTCCGGAATCGTCTGTAATATCAGCAATGACAAAATCACCTGCATGAAAAGTAAACTACGGACACAGTATTTTGTATATTAATAATGCTCCATAGACATGTATTAGTTCTAAATTTGTATAAGTGTGAAAGGACAGTTCTAAATGATTATTGTTCTTTTTCCTAAAAATATGTTGAATGAACGACCGGCGCCCTAAAATCTAGTTTTATATGTTCGTAAACTGGTCGGCGCAAATTTTCAAGAACCGCGTAAGTCGGCTATTTGAGGTTTTGACAGTCATGTTGGTACCGTTGTACTCGTCTCATAAAGTCTGTTTTCTTATGGAACTTATATAACTCGGCTAAAAGTTAATTCCATGAACCCGTAAGTCATTGATCTTCATTGGAATTTCAAAATTTAAAATCGGTTTTCTCAAAACTTAAAAAATTGACTGGTTACTGATATCTTTTATCCACAACAACTCAAAAACTGCATCTTTTCTACATAAATATCAAAATGATTGAGTGTCATTTATATACATTATAGTTAAATAACAATCATTTAAGGTTCTGGTTTCCCAACTGCGCAGTATCTACGTGGTTTTGGAATTAATTCAATTCGTAACCCAACGATCTTCCATTTGTTCATTTATAGAAGGCGTTACATAAACCGATTAGGTGTCTTTATAAATGCAATCCTGTAAAACCAATATTGGATGTGTTGCTTATTTTAAAGTAGTACATTTGACTAGCAGCGATGTATAATATAGAGTTACAACTGCTTAGTAAGTAAACTAAAATAGATCATTGTTGTATCTATCGAATTTATTATAAAACAAATAACTAAATTCAAAGTCAACGTCAATTTTTGAAAAATTCGGTATAGCTATTTTGGCAAAGCAGTCCACTGCAACAGCATCTCACATTTTCATTTAAGTGTCTTAAGGTGATTAACTTGTACTTATGCAAAATAATATCTAAATACTATTTTTACCAAAAACAGAGAAGAATTTTCATACAAAATGTGTTAAGAAAAACAGTATACTTTCGGGCCATACAATGCATACAAAATATAGTGTAAAACTATACCCGTATGCATCCACCGATTTTCAGCAAATCAGCAATCAAACACAAAGGGAAGGCCCACAAGTTCCAAAGACAAAATCGCCTAATTGCGGTTCTCACCTACTTAGTAAAATTACATGTATACCTAAAATGACACCATATACCTGCATGAAAAGTAAACTACGGACACAGTATTTTTTATATTAATTATGCTGCATAGACATGTATTAGTTCTTAATTTTTATGTTTTATAATTGTGAAAGGACAGTTCTAAATGATTATTGTTCTTTTCCTAAAAATATGTTGAATGAACGACCGGCGCCCCAAAATCTAGTTTTATATGTTCGTAAACTGGTTGACGCAAATTTTCAAAAACCGCGTAAGTCGGCTATTTGAGGTTTTGACAGTCATGTTGGTACCGTTGTACTCGTCTCATAAAGTCTGTTTTTGCCTTCATTATTGTGCATTGACAGTAAATATGTTTTTTTAATTTTCCCTAAAAATATGCTGGACGCGCTCTAAAATCTAGTTTGTATTTTCTCAGTAAACCGGTGTTAAAAATTTAAACCGAAAGTAGAAATCATCATCTCATGTTACATGTATATTATGCACATTTTTTGTGTTCTCAATGCTTTTGAATTATATCTATTATTGTGTCTTGTAGGTTTATTAATCGTGTCCTATAATGCGTATAATATTGCATGAGAAATTAAGTAGAATTGCACACTTGAACATATGAATTGCACACCACTTGAACATATGAATTGCACTCTGTCAGTACCTGCTGGATGTTCATCCATTGCGGCAAGTGTTTATTGTGTTGAAGGGTACATTTTATTGTAAAACAGTTTTACTTTTACACGTGAAAGTTGTTCTGTGCTTTAAGAATGAGGATTTTGTTTGTGTTTGCAAAGCACATTAATTAATGAAAAGGAAAATATTATGAATTTCGGTGTGATCAATTGACAATCACAACGTGTTACTTGTGTTTAATTCCCTGAAGAAACGGGATGTTTGTTTTATTATCCGGGTAGTGTCAGTGCTTATTTTCTGGACAACTAATGTGTTGATCTGGCGCGTGAACGAGTAAACAATTGTGGTAATATGGTAATTCAGTAATCATATGTACAGTATATACAAGGCGAAACGGGATGTTCTTCTATCAAACATTGTGCCTCGATGAATCAAAATAAAGAGATGATTTAGTTGTTTAATACACCATATATGACTATGAAGAAAGAATCTGAGTGTTGTCATTGCAGTGTCTATTAACAACTATTTTGAAGCAATGTACTCATATGATGTACAAAGTATGTTTGATGTTTATCAATATTTTGTATATGTTAAGTATTGATTCTATATACATGTAGTTCACAAAATATTGACATACCGTTTTCATAGTTATCTTTTTTGTTTATAATCATTTGTTTTAATGTATGACTATTTGGCGCCAGTTTCTGTTTACCCTCTTAGGTTGGACAGTTTAATGGTTCCATTGTCTAAATTTGTGTCATTATTAATTTTAACTTGACCTGATAAATTTATTCTATGAAATAAACAGAATAAATATTTGAAAATAAAGCGTCTGACAGGACTGGCTTTGCCAGACAATATAAATTAAAATATTTTTGTACTTGTAGTAGTAAGGTTATGCTTGGCCTTTTAGTGAAGGCCCAGTCGTTTGTGCTATGCCACAAATGAATTTTGAATTACAAACAAACTGGTGCCAAGAAGATATAAAATCATGATTTAGATTGTATATAAATTCATTCATGTTTCTGAGACAGAGCAGATATACATTGTTATTGTGTAGGGATAGATAGCCACCCATTTGGTTCCTAATGTGTTCACATATAAAGGTAATATGCACATTATGATAATTAGATCCCTTTCGCGCTTCTCTCCAATCATGACCGGGTCAGTTGTTCTGCATCTTATCATGCAATCTTTGCATGCAAACACGCAGCATCTCAGATCACCAATCGAAAGTCTCGATTAATTTGTAGTTAAGCATAACAGCAAAGGCTCGCGTGGGTTTTATATCAATCAAGAAAAGTGCCAACAAAAAGAAAAGACGTACGCGGAACATTGGATTTGGATTTGTAAATTGTATCGTTTACAATTTTATTTTCAATATCCCCCCAAACTCCACCCTGGCTATCTATACCTATTCAATCTAACAGATTACAATTGTGTTAGGTGGTAGTCATTGTCTACATTTTTGTCATTATTAATTTGATCAGATAATGTATGAACTAATAAGAATCATATTTGAAAATAAAACGTCTGGCAGGACCTGGAACTCTCAGACAATGTCAATCAAAATGTGTTTTGTAGTTTTAGTAGCTAGGTTATGCTTGACCTTTCTGTGAAGGCTGGCGCCAAGAAGACATAAAATGAACCATTGTTGTTGTAGGAATTGAACGCTTGTTCCTACCGTGATTATTGGTCATTTTAACAGGCAGGCAGTTAACCTAACAATCGTTCCTAAGTAGAACCAGTACTAGATACCTACGTAAGCTAGAAAATTGCCAACTTTCTGACAAAAAGAGACATAGTCGGCAGCAGTGCGTAAATCCAGAGCCCTCAATCTATGAGAGGTTACAGTGATTTCAAGTCAGCGACACTAACCACTCGGCCATTGAGGCGGACTCTAAATATAAATCAAAATTATTTTTGTAGTTGTAATAGTTGGTTAATGCTTGTCATTTTAGTGAAAGCTCAGTGACTGATTCTATACCACAAACTAATTGGCGTCAAGAAGACATAAAATTAATCGTACAGTGCTTATTTTCTTCTAGTACAGGTAATAATTCTTGAAGATACAAGGATGCCACTTATTTGCATAAATCAGACAACTGTATAAACCATCGAGTAAAACTGTATTCTAGAAATAAAATCATTTGAATAATTTAATTTACAATTTGTATTATAGTCAGCTTGACGTAAGCCCGTCAGAACTAGGTGGGAATAAGTTGAAATATATCAATTGCTTTTATACAACTTTAACACAGAAACTTATGTTAAAAGCATTCAAGCCATAACGCTTTTATATCACCTTTAGCTAAGTTAAGTTGCACAGTTGCTAAAATATAACTAGAGACTGATCGGTAAGAAAATTAACCAGAAAACCATAGCGTTTGTCCGATTGTAAATAGGAAGTCAGAAAATGAAATAAAGGTCAATTTAACATTATCTATTGTAATTAAGACTAAGAAAAGAAGCTAATTGTACTTGATATTGCTACTTGGTTTTACGGCACCGTTACACTATATGTTAATTTGTGATGTTGACAAGCTTGTATGTATACTCTCTGACGAAACCTACTCCCAAATGTTAAAAAACTAGACCCAATAAAGAGTACATGTAAATAAATATAGTAAGAAAAGTGTATTATATAAGGTAATTTCTACAGGAGGTCTTTCGCATATACTTTAATACTATGTCTTTGGATGACTACCTGGTATTATCACGTAGATACGTACATTAGTTAGATTTTATTTTGCATAAATCAAAGTAACAATTTTAAGTATACAGGCAGACAATCGTATCCATTCTTAAATTCGAAACTGGTGGCTCACTAAATGGCTATGTCCGTACGGATGCTGGGACACAAAACTTCAACCACGAGATATAAAAATATAAGAAGTACAGCCATTTTGAATACAGTTATTCCGGAAACACCTGGCTTATGCTACAAACAAATAGGGTTGAAATAATTTTATCATGTGTTGCTAATTTCACAGGTAAGAATTCATACTATTAATGTGAGTATAAATTACACTACGTGCATTGGTTGATAGTGATTAAAGCTAGATACATAACATATGTCATATATTGCATTCCACTAAAATGAAATTAATGAAGTGCTCAGTTAATATTGACTGCAGACTGGGATATGTATCCTCTCATTTTTCGATAAATCTTCAAATACAAACAGACGATATATACGAGGGGCGTTCAATATATAATGCAACTGCATCTGTCAACTGAATATAAACCATGATTTTCTCGTGCGAATTGCTTTACATGATATGTGTATTCCTTAGCTATCTATTGATATGAACTTTAGTTTTGTCGGTATAGTATTTAAGATTTTAAAGTCACTTATATAAGGTCTACTCGTATACACTGTGTAAAACCATGGTAAATGAATTCACTGCCGAAATTCGGGGTTACATTAAAACTCGCTTTAGACTAGGAATAACT
>JAUMHA010375589.1:0-12901 GCA_032359765.1 Saxidomus gigantea
TAAGTCATCGAAGACAAAGAATAAAAACAGTTAATTGGCAGATGATATTTCGCAAGACAATTGTCAAAGAGATAGTTTTAAATGTTAAAACTGCTTCATGCAACCGAACAACACATTACGTATTCTGCTTTTAAATTATGTAAATAGTACTGGGTGACAATTTAAGTAAGAAAAGATTGTCAATATGTGCACTTGACTTTAAAAAGGAAACACTAAAGAGGCGGATATCTAACACAATCGACAATCAATTGGCAATGAGACGAATAGGTATGGTATCGAGAACCACAAAACGAATTGAAAAGGAGCTTGCAATCTTCATGCCATTAACGATCAATATTTTAATAAGGTCCATATCCTTCAAGAAATCTGCCACGGGAATTCATGTTAGGAGACTTAAAGCATTTCCAATGGTACAAAACGTTTTGTATTACGTTTACATTTAAAAACAATATGCGTCACTTATGCAAAAAACAAAAACAGCGTCAAAGACTATTGTGAAAGGTCCTTAATTGTATTGTACATGTGATTGCTTGCTAGTGCATTTGATTGTATGTTAACAGTAGTATACGTCTGATTTTATACCCTTAAAGCATCGCATCACTTTTATTGAAATAGGAACCACTTACGACCCAATTTGTTGCACGAGAATAACTGTACGTAAGAACAGATTTGTAGTAAAAATAAATATTATATCTTGTTTTATGGTGACTTTATAGGGCCGTAATTCTTTTTTATTCGTATGAACCTCGGGCTAGCAGTATCTCCTTGATATCAATAATGCAGTATATTTAGCATTAAATATCACTTCCGAACACATAAAGGGTAGGTTTATTGTCAATTTGTGACTTTAAATACACTCAACTCCATCGTTACAATAACATAGGAGAGATACTGTTTAATAAATATCGTAGCTCATTAAAGATTCCTATGTTTCTATTTCGTTTATCATTCAAACATGACTTTCTTCCTAATTAGTTATTGCATAACACACAGATTGATAGGCAGTGATATATGGTTAGATTTCTCTTTTATCTTTGATAGATATATACATGCTAAATGCAAAAGTATACATCAAATTTGACGACTACACATACCAATGATTGAGCAGTCCATTTTATGTTATGTAAAATTGTGTGGTTTTAACTGATTTGCACAAAGTTGCTATTTGAAACCGAACGTCTTCAGAGCCGATCAACAGTCAATCATTCCTGTCTTTGCTGTTTAACTGGAGCAAAGAAACGGAGAGTAACTGGTGTCAGTTGCTTAGACTGTCGCACTATTCTTCGACATGCGTGTAGTTACATCTGCACAAAGCATAACACACACTTATAGGGTTGAACATAATGATATATCGCTGTTTTTTCATTTATCAAAGTGCGGAAAACGTTGGACAAAACAACGCTTCTCAAAGAAATTGAGAATCAAAGTTATATAACGTGGGTCTGCCATGTGATTGCTTCCTACACTAAATCAAAACAGATGTCTTATGTCGTTGAGAAAGAATGTAACAGCTGGTGAAGGGATACACTGAGTTGTGCTGGTCGGATTTTATGTCAATTTAGAAATATTCAAATTGTAAAAAGCTATATCAAATTATATTTATATTAATATCTTTCATATTCAAATGTAACTCAAAATCGAAACATTGACAGTTCTAATAAATGTGTACCTTTGGCATCTGTTTTATTCTTGCCTTTACCATAAACAAACGACACTTTTTAATCTCGATCAAAACATTATAGGCATTTTCCTCGACAAACAGGGATTTTGAAAGTTTCGACAGAGTAATATTTCTCTAATTTTTTATTATAAGATATTTATGCTTGCGTCAGATGTAATAAACACATTGCATAGAATAGCAGATGAATTATGAAACAACTGAATTAAAAGAAAATCTATAAAACAAAACTATACATATATAGTGATAAGTGGATGGATTTGGATTAATAAATCAGCCCTGCGGCAGATCGAGGCAGATGTACTGGGGCAGATCGATGAAGGTGTACAGGGTGATCACCTGTTAGCTTGCTTTGGCCAGTATAACTTGCAGGGTAACTGTTACCTTGACAACACTCCGTCTAAATGACAGCAGAAAATGAACATTTCAATAGTGAAACATTCAATGTGTCTCTATTGCCATGCTAAAAAGCAGACTACCTTTGAAACAAATTGAAGAGCCCATTTAATATGGGCATAAATTAAGCAGAAATTAAATGTAAATGAAAAGAGTTGCTGTGTAAAGCTTTTTCTTTTAGATATTTCTGGAACGAACGTGTGATTAAGTTTAAGTTTCTGCAGACATTGGTGCCAATATGTCATAAAATCATTATGTGACACGAGCAAAATATCAAAAATATCATTCATATAACATGTTTATTGCTTTTCTAGCTATAACGCCACGTAAAACTTTGAAAAACTTTAGATGAAAGTCATCCCATGACACACTTTCATTTTCTTTTCTCTGTCAGTTATGCCAGGGAAAAGTGACTTCGATAAAGATGGCGAAAAAGGACGACAGAAGAGTCTAAACTTTAGTATACCGCCAAGATTTCATTTCAGGATTCATGTACTAGAAAACTATACCCGATTAGAAAATGTCAACAAGTTAAACAATTTGTCAGCCGTAAAAGGTTATCAGTGTTCCGCTTGATCAGTAAAGTGAATGTGTTTTCAGGGTTATCATTGAATCACCGTCCCCAAGTGACTACCGCCTGGTACATTGATGATGTACTGTTTTCCCGACCTAAAATGTGGCCTCAATTTAGTGTATCTATGAAATATCAATTCTGAAACTCTATGTCGTCATTCGTGTTTCATTATGGTCTAGAAAACTGAGGTTGAGGGCAGATAGTTGACAGTATGCTACAAGAACAGCCGCGTGTTTTTGACGCCGTCGTCATAATATCTACCTCAATATGACCTCTAATACGTTTGTCATTTTCTAGAATTTGTACATATATGGAAATATGAATGCTTATGAATTTATCGAGCGGAATACCTGGCCCGGTTATTTCCAAATACATCTGTATTGTCCCAAAAACATTTATCTGTATGTTTCCGTTAATGTGTTTGTATAGCAGCATTCTTCATTTGAAATGCACCGTCAAATTAACATGGTAGTTGTGGGTGCATTGTTAAATTGATAGTGCGTCTGAGTTTTTTTCCTTGTATGGAATAGGTTAAAATCATACCTTTGAATATCACTTTCGGCTGTTAATGTTATATTTTGACATTTTTGTTTTCTTTAAAATGACGTCATATTTGCTATGCTTTATGGTGACGTTTTCCGCGATTTTCGACATTTCATTGAAACAAACTCAACAAAAGTCGAATTAGAGGCATACAATAAACAGAAAATGTGTTGGTATAGATGTAATGATCACGATAATTTCACTCCTGAACACCAAAAGTAGTTATTTTCACTCAATGCTGTACCGCTCGTAAAAATATCATTTTTGGTGCCCTCTCGGTGAAATAATAACGTGATATCACACCAAAACCAACCACTATCCTCTATATCATATTAAAGTTATAAAGTGAAACTTACATTACGATTTATAATGAGCTTTAAGAATGTCATATATATTTTGTAACTATTTATTATAGATTGTGCTCGGTTATTTCACCTTCTAAGTAATCTAAGATTGTTTTTTGATAGTTAAACTTTCTATTTTATAATCATCCAAACTCGCTGTTTAATACCCTCGCTTTCCACGCGTGTATTTCTAAAATAGGTGTTATGACTCTATACTTTTGTTGAAATGGGAAACATAAATGTAACAATATATTCTTCAAAGTCGGTATTAAGTAATAAACATGTTCATTCTTTCTAAATTTAACACAGGAGTAAAAGCAGGAAAGCCTTATATTGTTAAAAAGGGTAATGCTATCAATACTGTTATTAAAGTTGTTTTAATGTGAAAATGCATTAAAAATTAATAACATTCACTGTGATCAGGAAGAATAGTACACCGCCTATGCAAGTGAGTGCATTTTATGACTTCATGCACGTTGCGGAGTTGTCAAACGCTGTATGGACTATATTCTCTTTAAGGCCATTTCTTTATACTCGAACCGTATCAATTCCCGCTTATCCGAGTGAGAATTAGAGATTCATTATTCGCCAGATAGTTTCTATCCCTAAATATTATAGTTTACCGGGTTCATTTTTGTTTGTTATAAATCACACATTTTGTTAAAGATACAAATTCATACCACATTGGATGCAGAATAACTCATTCGTGATATCGTAATATTTGAGAGATGAAAGAGTTGTTTTCTTAAAGATAAAAACGTAAATGAAGTAACCTCTTAAATTTATAACCACCACGGTTTCATGCATATCTATCAGACGCGTTTAAATCATTCCACCTGTCAACGCCAAGCGTATTAATCATAAAAAGAAGCGCCTCCCTTATATATCCTTGCGCGTTTGAAAACATGATTTACGCTAATTTCATGCATATCTTCAGTCGTATCAAAACAAATAGCAAGGTATCAGAGCATGAAAAACATTAACAAGTCTGCATTACCGCCGGACTACTTGTTTTTGTGCTAGCAGTCAGTGTGGCCTTCCCTACAGCGTAGTCAACGCAGTTCGATAACAATGTGCCTTTGATATTTTTTGTTTAACTGCAAATATTTTGTTTTCTCTTCAGGGCAAAAGTATCTTCCTTCCAAACGGTATTAAAAACGAAAGAGTTACCACTAATACACTTGTAATAAAAACAGTAAGTAGAAACAAACGTGTAATAGTAGGTGCAAAGTGGGTAATATTTGGTGAATATATGACAAGAATGACTTTCATGCACATAACATTGCAGTAAACTTATCAGAACCGAACGAAAGAACAATGACAGGATATACCTTAATGATTTCTGTAGAGATTATAATTGACTCATACAAAACTGTATTAATAACAGTTATAATTAGCATTCAAAGAGCAACATTTAGATATAATTTAGCAACTAAGGAAGCACTTAAAACCAATTATTCTTGTAAAAATGGAATACTTCCGCATTTTGTGGAATAAGTTAATTGTTAATGGAGTGTATGAAATATCAGACGTACACGTGTTAATGGTGAAATGCAAGTAAAGAACATCATGAATAGAAATGTATCCACATGCCTCAATTTTTAAACGAATTTTTACAGATTATTCTTTCATTCAATGAAACTTATTTGTGTATATAATGCTAGAGTAATGTACATATCGCTTTTAAATGTATTCCAAAGAAATGTCACTGCACTCGTAAATGCCTTGCCATTTTAACAGCTTAACAACATCATGTACATAGAATTTGACACCATACGTAGAGAAATTGTTCATGACTGCCACACTGTTGACAAACTGGTCCCTATGACTCATGAAATTAATTCTTACAATTAATTATTTTGGATCGTAAATTTGCTTTTTGACAAAGAACTACTTTAGCTTACATGAAATACCTCCCTCCTACGCTGATGCATGTTGACACTAAGTTTCTTCTTGAAATGCCTGGACTCATCGAAATGCGATTTTATTTTAATGCCTCATTTTAAGTTTACCAGTTTATTCAGATAAAAACCAAAAGATGGCATATTCCTACAAAGACTCGACGTAAATGTTCATTCTCAGAACATACAAATAAAGTAGCAAGAGTTCGTAAACTGAATTGGGTTTGCTGACCTTGATTTCATACATGTATCTCTATTTCCACTGTGCAAATCTTTAAATTCAGCAAAGAAAATAAAAGTGGCGGTTCTTTGAACTGCCTTCATAGAAGTTATAGAAGCATGTCACTGTTTAACCTTATTTTAACTAGAAGGAAATATCAAGTACGATGAGTAACAGGATAGGAATAAAATAACTTTGTCTTATAAACTGAACATACTACTACTTGCAGGCTTCGCACTAAGAAGCTGAGAGGGCTTTGATACATGACACACTTTTGTTCGAATCTTGTAATTTAATTTTCTTAATTACCATGTCCCATTTCTAGACACAAAGTTATGTAAATACAACAAAACACAATTTTGTTTGGTTATTTTATTTATCAAATTTAAAAATCTCACTTTAACCGTCATCATTTGCTACCGTTTTTAATTTGAATGATAAAGAAGTGACAAACAGTTGTATCTTCTAAAATATTTACCTTTGTCATGCACGAACGTTTTAGAAACAACTCTCATTTGAGCAAAACTTGAAAAAGTCACAAAAGACACTTTCACAATTATGTTCTTATTTACTACGTACAAATGATGATACATGTAATCAAGTTCAGCACAATTCATCATTACCAAAACTAAAAATAATATTATTAATATTAAGCTAATCAGTAGAAAAATGGAAAACAAAAGTACATGTACATCCTACGAGGAAAA
Source organism: Saxidomus gigantea (assembly GCA_032359765.1). NCBI lineage: Eukaryota > Metazoa > Mollusca > Bivalvia > Venerida > Veneridae > Saxidomus > Saxidomus gigantea. Next base: position 6,364 of record JAUMHA010375589.1, read on the forward strand.
TTACCTTTTCGTTTGTTCTCAACCATCAAAACAATTTTGCTTTCTTCTGACCTTGATCAATGATTGCAAGAAGTCGGCCATTTTTATTCAGAATAATGTAAACGCTTTTGTGTTCAAATTGGACAATTTGATGACATAGATTTTATAATGGACGAACTATTACGCTGTTAACCAAGACTGTGAGTATGCAAATTTATATAGACTATTGTTCTATTGCATAAATCACTATGAAATCAAAATTGCCGGAAAATGAAATATGACAATTTCAAATGATACCTTTATAAATGAATATTGTATTGACAATCTGAAACATCAGTGGTAATTGTTATAAAACGACCAAGTTAAGGAGGTGGACATATATGAACAATTGGGGTGAAACCTTAACAATGAAGTTCAAATGACAACAACCGTAGGTAACTTGTTTATTATTTTATCTGACTGAAAGTTCAGCATTTCATATTAAAACAAACTACATGTTTTTTAAACAATTTTGATAATTATGATATGTATCAGTAAAGAAAAACAATTTAAGTGGACCTTTCATGACTAAATAACAGCGGACAGACTGACAGAAAACTGTGCAAAATTCTTGTCTGACTGACTTCCCTCAACATTGGAATACACTCACTTTGTAAGGATGGTAAGTATGGCGTTCTTGACAACATGGCGCAGCATACTAAGAGACCTCAGGGTCGAGGAGTGGATGTTTGGATATTAAAGGGTATAGTTTGGTACAGATTGCCGCAAGGCAACATCTCGCAATTGCCAACTTCTCCTTTTCAATCGATGTGCACTGCACATTAATTAATAGTCTGTAGAACACATATGCTAATGCAGCTATGAGAATTTTGCTCGACTGTGCCATGTGAGAAACAAAGTTAAATCCAAAACGTAATTGCTATTCACCGAATTGCATCATTTGTATAAACACCGATTCATGAATGTTTCGATTCCCCTACAGAACCGTTATCATGAATTTTTAAACAAAATGTACCCCTAGACAAATTCGCGTAAAATTTTGCGTGCTACGTGTTTTGTCCCTGAATGACCTAAGAACTTTTAGAATTTTCAAACAAGGATATAGGGTTTCTCTGAACAGCACTTCTAGAGTGTGTTTTAGATATAACTATTCATAACACGATGTAATGAAGTTACTTGGAAAAAGAGGAGTGTCCTTTGGGTCACTATTTAATTATATCGACTTTATTCATTAAAAGGGAACCAAAAATGAGAACTATCACCGTCGACCACCATGAAGGAGAAAATGTCAGAAAAGCGCTCTGTTGCCATTGACAGAGCAAGAAAAGGTTCGATCATCGCTCCATTTCAACCGTTGCAAGAGTAGGAGTATTTTTTGCTATTTGGTTCCATATCCTGTTTATGTAAAGCACATGGTACCTTCTGGCGCTCCATTCACAAACAAACATTGTTTTTATCGTGTAATTTGTTGAGTGTTTACAATGTGGCTTTAAGGATTGCATATTTTACCTCCGTGCTCATAACAATCAATATCAATGACTGCTGGTACGGGAATAACATGCTTAAAGACGATTATTAGCAATTTGACCCGTTACATCACAAATAATTGCTGCATCTAGTCCCATAAAGGCTTCAGAGTATCGCTTCAGTATTGTTATTTATACTTGCTCAACAGCGTTTGATGTTAAAACAATTTGCTCCCGGCAATACCATGGGTTTGTGTATGTTGTTTGGCCTCATGCAAGTGGAACCGAACAGGCTTCAATTGTTTAGCCATCATTTTTTGCTCCCTGTTGAAGACAGTTAAGATCATGAACAAAACAAAAGGCCAGCCATTACATTTGTCATATTGCTGATGGTGTTTGGTTATTGTAATTAATAGTGTGATCAATTAATATCAGATGCAACAGTGTATTTAAACATTACTCGTTCGTTTTGAATGTGGAGCTGATGGAAGGATCCATCACGAACAACAAAAAGCTATTTGTGATATCGATATATTTCGTGACTATTTTGTGTCACGGTAAAACTATCAAATGCTTACGAAATATTCCAATACTACAAGACTTAGTAGTCGAATTCCCTCGCAAGATGCCGACATAAAAAAGACATTTCATGATCGCTTTTAGGATAAATACATCGATTTTACGCAAAACATACCGGGTATAACGTAATGAACCACGCGTACGAAATAAGCCGACAGTAACGAAAGTCGTCGATAGTGCGTTATACGTAATCGAAACAAACCTACTATTTTTCCAGATATTACGATACAAATGTATGCCAAATATGCAATAGAATGTAGCCTGTTTATTTAAGAAAGCAAAAGTTCAAGTGTTGGACGGGCTGAGACCGTCATACTTACCAGCTACGTTTGTACTTATTTTAGCCCGAGACTTAAAATGTCAACCATAGAAACTTCAGACATACGGAATATCTAACCAAACCTTGATAAAAAGCATAAGTGATACTGAAGACAAAGTTAACAACACACAATTAAAAGAGAACTATGAAGGCAAATAGTATACCATTACCAACACGAGTGTCAGAGCTCAATACATTATCTTGTGCAAGTTCAGCCAACAAATATATTGATAGTGTATAGAGACATATTTGTATAAGAAAACTATGACAAATGTTCTCGATGGTGTACATGGCTATTACAGCTGGTGCAGCTACCTCTTTTAATCAACTGGTCCTTGATACTGCTTATGTAACAGCCATTTGTCAATTTTGAATATGATACTTGGCACTGTTTCCTTTTATTTGTGCATCGAAGCATTTGTATACTTAGGTCGTAGCTCTGTTAAGCTGTTCTGATAGCTCAACGGTGTCGTCCGCAACGACTTCAGGTTTTAGAACATTACCACTTTGTATCCTTCCATATAACATATATAATATTCACGTATTTTCACAAGCGGGAAAGAGAACAATCTAAAGTACATTTGTACATTTAAGCGCAAATATTAGAAGCCAAAGTGAAAAAGAGACTGAAATGTGCAGATGTTTATACTTCAAAACACATATTAAACGAAATCAAGAAACAGTTGTATTCAACTTTGCAAAAATTTGTTCCAGTTCTGTGATGTTGAAAGGAAGTGAACAATCTTTAACATGTGTGGTAATAGCAATTATTTTCCTTTGCAAATGTTCATGTTAACTAATGAATATTAAGACATTACCATTATTACAGATCTCACATTGAAGAACGATGCGATTAAGTTTTAAGGTAGACAACACCTACAAGCTAATCTAGAAATACAAGAGGAATAACTCGAACAGCGTATGTCAGAAGGCGGGGTTATACTTATCTAAACAGATCATGATTGACAGGTATAGATCAATGGTTTCGCTATATCGTGACAAATCAAATATATGTCTGCCTAACTGTGGCGAAAACTGTTGGAGCATTGGTAGAGACATGTTCAATTTAACAATACAGACAGCTCCCTCTCAATCGATAAAACATTAAGATCTCTATCACGAAACTGTCTGTATTTTATCGTACCCAACACAGTTTTTAACAAATGAAATTACGTAATGGCCTCGGTTACTATTTGAAGTTTCCTGTATATAACACAAGATGTGTTAAAGAACTTTCTCGCTCCTCTATCTCTATTAGTAAACACATGCCAAACACATGTTGTTGTTTTTTTATTTGTACTTGTTTTCAGAAGGAAAATGAATATGGACGTTTTAGCACTGATAAAGAATTGTAACCTAGAAATCATTTCACGAAGAAGCTATTTCAATATTCCACTTATTTGTTAAAACTCACATAAATTTGGCTTCTTTCCATCTGTTAATAAAATATCCAAAAGTAAACAAACCATTTTGAAACATCAGGTATAGACTCGGACATTATTTATAGATATGGAATCATCTTATTCCAAGTCTTGAATGTTATAATTTCAACCGAGACCATAAGGAGAACACAGTGACAAAATATTACCCATTATACCTGGGGGTGTCTCGGTAAAAGAAAGCATTATGTATCTTGCAATATCCCCAGAAACCTAAAATACTTAACCTCATCTGGAGGCGTTGGTCATTTGGATTATCCAGCACCAACAATAAAACTCTAAAAGACAATAAAAGGTAAGCAAAGATAGTGCAATATGATTGTGTGTTTAACGTATTCAAAATGAGTAGTAACTAAACTAATATTTCCTTTCTGTAATTATTGTTAAGTTCCATTAACGTACATATGTGTATATGGGTCGTTCGTGCAAAACTTCAAATGCCAGTAAGTTATACTTTTTAAGCTTAGCTTCCTCTTGTTATTTTTGCTACTGATTAGTTGTCTCAAATTAAGAAATTATTCCAGAGAGAACTACCAAATATACCAGCTTAAAATGATTTAAATCTTTATCTATTATTATACCCAAGTGATATACAGCTGAATTTCAGCAGATTTGCTTAAAGGAAGAATATATCCGTCACAGCATATCTATTTTTGCCGTCTAACAGAACTTTTCCTCCCACTCTTTGTATTTTAGATCCTCACAGGGACGTCACATACAGTCTTGCACAAGGTAAACCACCCTAAAGCACTTGGATTTCAGTCTGAAAGACAACATGCCAGATGATCGCTTCATCACTTTGACTGTGCATTCCTTTACATTGGCGAGTACCTATGCAATTCATATAGTGTACTGAAAGGCATAATTATATTGGACCCTAATACATCTTAATTGCGCTTAAAATGCATATACCAATTTGGATATCAACAGGACATGGTAGCTTCCGACAAAAGGAGGGTAAAAGGCAGTACGCTACATGATGTTTTCTAGGTGCTGTACAAAGGTATGGTGCTTACATGGGTGTAAACAGTACATCTTCACATTTTTATCTATTTCAATGAAACTGGTCTCCATCAAGCTGATTGCAATATTAAAGATTTTTTTTTCTAAATTTCTGTAATGCTTCCTTGTCGTTTCTTTCGAATCCTGAATGAATTGGCAGTAAAATCGTGCACGTGTCATACATGTTGCTTTGCATCGCACACTATACCATGTTTTGTCTTTAATCCTGACAGTAATGGATTTGTAATTCCTGTACCTGTTTCTTTCAGCTGAACATGAAATCTCTATTTCGAAACGGGCAGAAATAGTTAAAACTGAGACCCTTCAAGAAACATTTCCATATACACAGTTGTCATGTGCATAGCACACTGCCTAAACATTGAAGGTATATTTTTCAGCTAATTGTCCTGTATATATTGGAGAATTTGAAGAGCATAATACGGCAAAATTTACGCTGAACATGCATCTTCATCAAAGAAATTTGGATATCAGCCGACGGGAGAATAAAAGACAAGTTTGCATGCTATATGAAACTTTCCTTATGCTGAACAACTTTATGAAGCTTATGGAGATGAAAACGCTAACGTTTAACGCATAACATTTTCACATTGCTATTTATATGAATGAAAATTCTTTAAAAACTGAACGAAGCATTGACGATCATTCCTACATCTGTGTAATATTTTCGAGATTCCGTGTCGAATCCTGAAGATACTGGCAGTAGAATTGTTCACGTGTCGCACATGTTGCTTTGCTTGGCACACTGAATCATGTTGTGGCTTTAGTCTTGACAGTGAAGAATTTGTAATTCCTGTATACTGTTTCTCTCAGCTGAACTTGAAATCTCTTTTTCAAAATGCGTTGAAAAGTTACCTAGATGCCATTCAGGACACAGTTGTCGTTGAAACATAATGTTGTCTTCTAAACACTGACTCTACCGCATTTACATGTACTGCATAACTTATAAAGACACGTCTTCTTCGCATAGTACCGGATAAGAGAGTATCTTGCATATGCTTTGTGTAAAATGGTTATAGAGCTCGAAGACCATGCAGAATTCGGTAGGTGGTACGTCATGTCCCCAAGGGTTCTAAGTTTGTCGGACTGTGCATGTTCTTGGCAAAAAGAAAATCATGTCTTCATCAAACAAGCGTTTAGTTCTGCATCATCTACGCAACATAATAGTGTTGATATCGAGGTCATCAATCAACTCAGTAGATTCATTTTCTTTATCAGCCGGATCTTTGGTTATTTTAAACAGTCACAGAAAGGCTTGAATATCCCATAGCGTAGTCTCACTAGAAAGAAGAGCTGTTGTACTGACATGCGTATCGGTGAATAATGAACAGCCACGACTGCCAAAGGATTTTTCAAAGACGCATCTATGGTAATATATTTCAATTAATCGACATTGATGAAACAGACAAGAAACTCCAAATTTGGTGTCAAACATAGCAGTTTAATAATTTTAGCCACTTTTAATTTGAACATGTGAACAAGTATACTTATACTGTAAATGTATTTGAAAATATGAAATGAGCATTATTTCAAGACATAGTTGTTTGAAACACTTCTTCTATTTTAGTCAATTTCAACATGCAGGTAATTATTATCTCTTCATATCATGTTTGTCTGTGTTCGTTTAACGTATTTACTAAAGGCGATATTGTATAGACCTGCTTCATGCAATGAACTGTTATGTTGTATTATTAGTGATTTAAACATTAAATATTTCAAAATCAAAAACAATCTAT